>JAZKJV010006351.1:815000-1069049 GCA_037367405.1 Ottelia alismoides | reverse complement strand
TAACGTCTCATGATACTCTTAAGCCTCTTTTTGTTCCCAACAGGCAAGAGTTTGGATTGACAGGAAGAAGATATAAATAGCAGAAAGGACCGACAGCAGCAACACTAATTTACCACCTCTGGATAGATAAACAGGTTTCCACCGAGCCAATTTCTTCTCCATCTTCTCATCACTGGTAACCAATCTACCAATAATATTTTCTCACTTACCAATGGCACCCCAAGATGGCGTAATGGCAAGTTCCTACGAGGGGAACGCAGCCAACCAGCACAAGTCTCAATCTCTACCTCCTCTAATCTGAAAGGGACAAACTCCGATTTCGCTCTGTTGAGTCTTAAAACAGAAACATCACTAAAAATGTCAAGAACCACTGACAAGCCCCTACAGTTATCTGCTCCTCCTTCTGCAAAAAGTATTGTATCATCTGTATACTGAAGTAGAGGTATAGAAAGCTCTTCCTTTACGAATCCTTTGCAAAATCCACCTATCACTGCTCGATCAATCATAACAGATAGGGCATCCGTCGCAAGAACAAAAAGTAGTGGAGCCAAGGGTCAACCCTGACGAACACCACGCTGCCAGCTGATAATATCCACCCTTTGGTTGACCATTGACAAGGATAGCGCATGAAACAGTAGTTATACACCTCTTCATCCACGAGATCAAAATGTCTGTGAAGCCCCATCTATACATAGAAGCCCATATGAAACGTCAATTCACACAATCCATAAGCTTTTGAGAAATCTACCTTCCACAAGACTCACTTTGTTTTCCTCCTACGCCAATCCGCAATGATCTCCGAAGCCATGACAACTTTGTCCATGAATTGTCAACCAGGCAAGAAAGCACTCTGAGAAGGTGAGATGATTCTGCTTACAACTCCCCTCAATCGATTGGCCAAGACCTTTGCCACAATTAAGTATATCGCATTGGACAAAGCAATTGGTCTGAAGTCCTCCAGCCTTGTCACCACTTCCTTATTAGGTAGTAAGAAAATAAATGATCTGTTAAGCCGATCAAAGCCATAGTTACCATCTGCGAACTCCATCACCATTTTCAGCACCTCTTTAGAGACCAGCTCCCAAAATTCCCTAAAAAGAACAAAGGGAACCCATCTGGACCCGAGCATCTGTCTGGGTTCAAATCAAATACAGCCTCGTGAATCTCCTGTAGCTCGAATGGCCTCGTCAACAAATCAACCTCACCATCAGATATTCTCTCCACCCCTGTGCCTAGCCACCACGAACCACTGTGTGGTAGACGTCTGCTTATGCGTTTGAAATAGCTTGTGACCTCTCTAGCGACTGCCTCCTCCCCATGAAACTCATCGCCACCAACTTCAATTGAGTGGATGAAGTTCCTCCTCCTTCTCCCATTTGCCACTGCATGAAAAAATTTCGTATTCGCATCCCCCTCCTTCAACCACTTCTGTTGGGACCTCTGCCTCCACTCAAGCTCACACTTCCTATCTTCCTCCTCAAGAATCTTCTGCACCACCCATCTACTGGCTAGCTCCTCCTCATCCAAGCTTCTATCGTCCTCCAACAGGTCTAATCTCACCATTTCCTCCTGCGCTTGAGTACGTCTCCTCTCACGCTCGGCACGAGAGTCTCTTCTGAAGGTCACTAGCCTTTTTCGCAAAGCAGCCAATTTCAAAGAAATCCGGACAGTCGCTGAAGCATCCACCTCAAGCTCGGACCAAAAAGAGGTTACCATCTCACGGAAGTCCTCCTTCAAAAACCAACACCTCTCAAATATGAAATAAGACGAGTATCTCCTCCCAATGCAAGAGTTGAAGCAAAGCGGCGTATGATCCGATCTTGACCTTGGAAGGGATGTAACACTTGCCAAACTGAAAAGCTCATATGCCTCAACTGACAATGAAAACCTATCAATTCTAGATCGAGAAGAAGAGTTTCTCCAAGTATATTTGCAGTTTGCCGCATCAAACACCTCCAGAGCTAGCTCCTCCACCATATCTCCAAATAAATGTGATCCGGGATCATGCGCTCCTCTCCCACCAGGTCTATCTTACGCATACAATGTTACATTGAAATCACCGCCCACAAGCTACACCATTGTTGGAAATCTCTGCCTAATGTCTCGCAACTCATTCCAGAGCGCCTCATTGGTAGAGGACCCCGCACTGCCGTAAATCGAAGAAACCACAATCCTCGATCGATCCCTCCTGCTATCCAAAACAACAGTCACTGAATGGGTCAAAATAACCTCATCCATCATATCAAGAAGGTATCCATTCCATGCCACAACAATACCCTCTGAGCTACCATTCGCCAATACAACTCTGAACTCATTGAGATGAGGCCCAGAAGTGGAGCTTCATCTCACTGACTCCCACGAATCAATCTTAGTCTCCTGCTGACATGCTATATCAACCTTCCAAGCTGCCAAAAGGGTGCCAATCGCCAACCTCTTATCTGGTTGACCCACTCCACTCATGTTCCAAGTTAACATTTTCATTGAGAAACAAAGGGGTTCAACCCCGCCACCTGAACACCTACATCTTTTGCTACCGCTAGCTCGAAAAACCTCCTTTCCTTGCTTCCCAATGTCTCTGCGAAAACATCCTGCTCCGAGTTTCCAACCGCAGCCCTTTCACAATTTTCCAGCTCCATTCCTCCATTGGAAACCGCCAACTCCTGACCGCTAATTAATCCTTCCTCATGCGATCGAGTCTTCACTGCAACTTCCGCTTCACCTTCTCGCTTTAACTCTCTTATCTCCCAGCCTTGCGAGTCTGCTCGAAACCGCTTACGTGGGAAGAAAGGCACGTGTTGTTTGTCCCCAATACTTCCCAATATTTGGACCGTACAATCTGAAGTATTATGTTCATGCGAACCCTTGAACTTTGCACGTCGACACGCTGCTGCTCCCTTTTTCACGAGAACCCTTCCCTTTGGCTCGGGTTTCCTCAAACCTCTCTCACCTTCACCAACAACGATCACATTCCCCACATCAAGTCGCTCCCCAGCCCGAAGCAACTCAGTCTGCTGAAGCTCGCCACCATGAGAAGCGTTAATGGCGATAAGAGGGGTTTCCAGAGTCCGAGGAGTAACCGGAGACGAGAACCGGGTTGTGCGCCATAAAAAGCCTTCTGATTTGTGCACCAACCTCTCCACCGAAGAGGTTAACGGAAAATCCATTTTCATGCAATCATGATTGCTTAAATTCGTGGTCCCTGAACTTACCACAACGTCCCCATCCCTTGAGCCTAAATGGCACTTGATTGCCTCCGAGTTTATCTGCAACAGATCCGGGATTGGAGTTTGACAATCCGATATGGGATTTGGGTTTTCCTCTGGACCCGAACCCGATGCATCAATTGAGATATTTGGCAATGACTCCTCCAATTGTGCTTCCTTTGAATTCTCATTCATTATGCCACCTGTTTCGCCATCGGCATCTGTAGCCGATACAGTCTCTTGATTCCCACAATCAAATCCGCCAAATGATCTCTTCCCCGACGCCTTTCGCAGCGCCGCTGCTTGCACCGTGGTCGCCGCTCGCAGACTGCCCCTCCAACACCTCCAACCACAACATCATCGATCTTTTCCCTATCTTCATTGTCACACGTTGTGAGGATGAGGGTTTGTTCCCCTCAACGAGAACCACCACCTGCGATCCCTCCCTGGGTCGCAGTCCAGAGCATTCCATCTCCATTACTTCACCAATGTGTTCTAACACTTTGCCAAAAAACTCCACTTTTCGACACCTCAAAGGGACGCCCGCCACCTTCAATCGCCACATCGGCCCCTCGTTCCCAGAGCTACCGTCCATGAATCGGGGTCGTCGCCATGCGATCCTTCCCCTCATCTCCGCCGTTAAACCACCCTCCAACGCCCCTCCGATCACCTCCTTCACTCCTTTGGATGACAAGCCTCTCACGCAAAGTAACCCACCCGGCAACCAAGTAACCTCGACTGCCGCTCCGGAGTCCTTCGCCAAAATCAACCGTTCTCTGATCCTCTACAGTACCACCTCTGGCCCATCTCCAACAACAAGCCCATCCAGCGGCTCCTCTACGTTTGAATCTTTTGAGAGACGTCGCAACAGCCATCCCATCTCGACCTCCGATAAAGGACTTTGAGGATTTATGTGTATCTCAGCCACATCTTCATCCACACAAGTCGTCCCAGCATTGTTGGGACCCTTCTTCAATGACCATGCGCCCCTTGCCATGCACTCCCTCCGTCGATGGCCTGGGTTTCCGCACCGGAAGCAAAGCGGAACAGGGGCCAAGCACTTCTTTGAAAGGTGGTCCTTTGCCCCACAACGATAACACCACGCTCCGATCACGTTGGTTCTCAGTCAGTGACGGAGAGAGGGGGGGGCGGCTCTCAAATTAAGTTCATATATATGTGTTTACTATATAGTATTATATATGATCTAAATACAGTATTTAATAATTAAAATTTATTTGTTATGTTATAATAGCCCCCCTATATATCAACAAAAAAATTAATATATATGATCTAACTACAATAACTAACTGTTAGCATTACATGATGTGTATAACCGGATACTGTATATACGTATATGTCCATCATCATATCGTTTATAAACCGTCACGGATATATAGTTGTTATTTTAGCATACATGGTATAGATAACAATTTTTCTTTTATATTTCTTTGCATATACAGATATGTATTTGGATACCTCTTTCATTTTTTAGGATCTTAAAACGGAAATGGTTACATATTTTTCTAGTGTAACATATATGGTTACAAATACATATTTGTATCCGCATGTTAATTTGAAATCTTATTTTTGTCTACGTTGATTTAAAAATAGTATGCAGATACATGTACACATGTCAAAATATGTATAAATAAATATGATAAGAGGTTAATGTGGCTGCCCCCATTAGGGCAACCAACCAACGCCATTTTCGGCATTTTTTTTTATTTTTTTCAAAAACTATCCCCATGTATATTCATCCCTATATCCCTCCTATATGTCATTCGAGTTTCGTCAGAAACAGAGACTCCTATAACCTCCATCCAGACAGTCATTTTTTAACGGTAACATGATTTTTTAAATCGACACCATCTCGATGGAGGTCGTAGGAGTCTCTGTTTCTGATGAAATTCGAAAGGCATATATGAGGGAGATAGGGATGAATATACATGGTTTTATTTAAAAAAAACACGTCGAAATAGGGGGCATGGCAGCCATGTTGGCTACCCCCAGGGGGCAACCCCATTAAATCCATATGATAAGGGATTGGTACACGTATCTATATAGTGTTACTTATTTGAACATATTAAATCTTATGGTATTACTTAATATCACATTAATAAATGTGCATTTCAGTGACATGAAGAGTTTTCTAGGGATCTTTTGGTCAATATGATGTTTATAGATAGGGTTTAATATGGCCCTAAGGGGGAGCTAACTTGGCTCCCCCGTGCCATTTCGCTCATTTTTTATTTTTTTTGAAAATTTCTTCTGTGAATATTCATCACTATATCACTATATTATGGTATTAAAATTTTGTGCGAAATGGAGACTCCTACGACCTCCATCCAGACTGTCATTTTTTAACGGTAACATAATTGCTAAAAACGACTATGTATGTATAGAGGCCGTATGAGTTTCTGTTTCGCACGAAATTTTAATAGCATAATATATGGATATATTAATGAAAATTCATGGAAAAAATTTTAAAAAAAATAAAAAAAGGAAAATGGGGGCAGGGGGAGTCAAGTTAGCTCCCCCTCAAGGGGGCAGCCCCATTTTACCCTTATAGATATTATTTATGTTCGATTATAACTTTATATGGGTATTTTTTGTAAAAAAATATCTTTCCAATATTAGTTTCAATCAATTATGGAATTATTGGAAGTTCGCCTTATAGGTTGAATTCGTTTCCACAAATCCAACTCATAAATTGAAACTTCCGTTAATATTCTACATATGCTCCAAATTTCGTTCAAATCTGATGACATTTCCTGATTTATCTTAGTGGTTAAAAGTTCAATCAATATTTAAGCAATTTAAATCTCATTTAAAAGAGAATCAAACTTTTTATCATTGGTATAAAATAGCAAATGAACTTGGATTTGAGCGAAATTAGGAAGATATGCATAACATTATTCGAAGATTCTATCTATAAGGTTGGATTTTTAGAAACAAATTTGAAAAAAAGTTACGACACCTCTTTTGTAACTCACATTACAATAGAGGAACCCCTCCCTAAATATTAACAATTAAAATAACAAGATAAATAAAATCTAAATAATTTGCTTCCTCCCCTCCCCCCTCCCCCGAAATAATTTAGCCCCTCCAAGAAGAATTTTCTGGCTTCGTCCCTGTTCTCAGTGGCCGACTTCGCCGCTTCGGAGAACTCCAAGGTCCCTCCCCCGCCAACTCTTCCATCTCTGCATCATCTCGCATCTCCCCTTCTTCATGATGACCATCGTCTTCAACACTCACTTTGTCGGTGGCCCTCCGCTCACAGGACTCGACCTTCCTCCCCATACCCCCATTTGTCATATGTTCCATTCTCGCTTATCTTCAGATTTTTCTAGTCATACACAGAAGGAATTTTTACACTGTTGCTCTTTCGAATTTGTTCAGTAAAACTTATTCTCGTGACTTTTTTGCAAGTACGCTTCACTAAATTTACAGTATTATCCTTATGTAAATGTAATATAAAGGCACATGTGTAAAAATAGAAAGGCGCAATAATAAATTTTGTAAGATTTTAGGGTGCTAATGCAACACAAAAAGGACAAGAGCAAAAGTGTTACTGAAAAAAAATCAGAAAGATATAAGTATAAAAATTCCTAAACAAAATTCTCAATTAATCATTGTTATATGAAGCTGGCTAACGATGAAAAAAACATTATACTTGTAATGTTTCATGAAATTGAGAACTTACGAGGACGTAAACAAGAGCCGCGAAGAAGGTGGTCATATAGCTACCCAGCATCGAGTCACAAACGAAGGCTCCGAGCAAGGGCATCAAGAAACATGTGCCATTCCACGTTGCCACGTGTGTGGCCCCGTCGGAGTTGCTCTCGTGGATGACAGTCGTGAGATACATTACCAGGCTCACTTGCACACCGAAGAAGGCAACACTCTCGAGGAGCTCGAACACTGCACAAGACAAAACAATTCGCGATCATGAGCATGATAATCATGGGGTGTGAGCTGAACGAGCGTAAAAAAAAGGACACATGTATGAAACATGAACTTCATAGGTACTGTAAGGAAAACAAGTTGTGGCTACAGAACTGTGGCCACGGATATGAGATTTGTGGCCACAGAATTGAGCTCTGGCCACGACACATCGTCGCCAGTAGCCGTAGTTATAACTTTCGTCGCGAGAGTTTTCTAGCCACGAATATGCCGTGGCCACTACAAGTGGCCACATAATTTTCCGTGGCCACAACTCTTATATGAAGACTTTGGCCACAGATTGTGGATACAAGAAGCTAGTTGCCACGGAATTATCGTGGCACTCATTTTTCTTGCAGTGAAGGGTATACACGCAAATACAAACAATCGAAGGGTATCTCTTCTAATACCAGGGGAAAAGTCAAACAGAACAATTTTGTTTAATTTACGGACGAGTGCCACTGCTACAAAAAAGCGCTGTTAGCGACGCCTCATCTCCGACGATGTAGACAATGCACAATTCAACTTCGTAATGAACAAAAACCTTCCTTAAACTCAATAATCTAAAGAACACGATAGCAACAAACACGATTGATTTCGATCATAGAATCGGATTTCAGATCCAACAAGTCTTACCGAGGACGATGAGAGGAGCTCTCCGGTCGCCGCCATGCTTGTCTCGTAACAGAGACGCGCTTTCTTCATCTGCGAGCATCTCGATCTTGAAGAAGAAGAAGACGAAAGGGAAAATAAATAATTTTTTTTAACAAGTATTATATTAAAACGCATTAATTTCTAAAGCTACAATGATTTGCATAATTATAGGTATAAAAAAGATCACTACATCCTAATCGCTAGCGGTCATCATAAAATATCGCGGCATCAGTTTAGAAGAATAAATTTATTAAAAACTCTTCGAAAATCCCAAAAAAGGGTCTGATACGTAGCTAATGGTGATTAAGCTAAAGAATAACGACAAGTAAAGAGAGAAAGAACAGACCTTGTGGTGCTGCGGGAAGTCGAGGTGCTCTGCTCTCGCCATGGCTGCGGAGAGGAAGAGCAGAGCAGAGCAGCGTTGGGAGACCGATCGAGAGAGGATAGGCTTTAAGATGTGGGGATCGGTTTCCTATACTCATTTGAATAGTCTTCCGATCTACATTGCTCGTAATGGAGCGATGACAACGCAGCAATAGTTTTCTGTCTGCTTCCATAGATAAGCAGCACCGTATTTATTTGCAGGCACCTTTTTCGATATCTATGCTTTTCTAGATGCATTATTATAATATAATAATATCACCTCCGCTGTAATTAGCAAGGTTTTAAAACCCCAACCCAACCCGCCGGTTTAATCAAGAACTATATCCGACCACCTGATTTTTTTTACTCAACAAATAAAATCTTGTCACAACCGGTTAGACTGTAGATCTGGTTGAACCAATTTAATTTAATCATCGATTCAATCACATCTATTTTTCTGAAAAAAATATATTAATTATTTAATAATTTGCAAATCCTTTAAAACATCCATAATCTAGTTTCATTCTTTCCCATAAGATATTACTCCTTTATGTCTTGTTTTTCATATATGTTAATGAACTAATATCTCATCTCCCCTCATGCCTTACGAGTATTGTTTCCCTCTTCCTACATTGTGCATGAGATTTTCCCTTTCCGAAAACAACAAATGATGCCTCCAATGATAAGAGAATTTATCGATGGTCTGAAAGATTTCAACCGAGGCTAAAGTTTTGGTCAAAACACATGTATGCCTCTCCTAGATTCTGCAATATCAGTTATACTCCTCCCTTTTTTTAAAAAAAAATCAGTTGTGTGCTTATCTTCTTACAAATGTCACAATTCTACCCTTTATTGATATCAATTATTCCTACTTTGTCGTAATGAAATGGCATAACTATGATTTTTGTAGGAAGGTATGTGCACAATTGATATTGCAAAAAAAGAAGCTTAACTATATTACAGAAGTTAAAGGGGTATAACTGTCAAAAATACAAAATACTATTTGTTGCAATACGAGCTCATGTCCAAGCCAAGCTCGAGTCTGGATTTGTAGGCAGATTAGGCTAGTCCAATGTTCATCCCCTCTCAAAAGTCTCTTTAATTAAAGCCAATTGGTGAGAATATGTTCATTTTTATCCTTGGAATCTGTAGGTATGCTACAAGTTGGATTATTGAGTTGTTGTACCATAAGATGGTGATAAGTTTATGATATGGATTCCAATAATCATCTTTATCAATAAACGTGCCTCCCACGTGCAATCCCACATGCATGGTTTTGCAACATGTTTATTATATAAGGGTTTTCTTACTCTTATACCCTTTGAGATTTTGCATTTATATAGTTATGTCTCTACCTTTTTTTTTGCAATAACAATTGTTTATTTATAACAGAAGAGCGGAACTATGAATTTCGTAAGAGTATAATGAGCACAAGTGATATTGCAAAAAAGTAGGAGAATATCTGTAATTTCAATAGTTTCAAAGCGCACGAGTATAAAAAAACTTTATATTAAAATATTTCTACTAATGAAACCATGTAGATCTTTTGAAAAAGAAAAAATATGCATGTTTAATGAAATAAAAAGGTGTAAGACCATGAACTAATTAGTAAGTAGATATAGTGTCGGGACCACGTGTCAAAGGATCGGAAGAAGAGGATGTTGGATAAATTCAAGATAAGATAGCCCAGGATAAAGTGGTCAAAACCCATTTAATGATCTGATCGTAAAAGCAGTGTGCTCTCACTCCAATGATCATGTTTCAACCACCCATACCCCTTCTCCCCATCGGGTTTGTGGATCCTCTAGGTAACTTCACTTTTACCTAGAGTAGGTAACATAGCATAAATGAATGCCACCTCATCCCTTATACATGTGGCAACCATCTAATAAAAAGGAAAGATGGGAGTTAGTTGGAACATTAATGATAAACGTGTCCCTTCTTAATGGTAGCACTTTTCATAAAGTGTGTATGTTACATTATATATTTCTAGTATATAATCGGATGCCATCCCCACTTTCTTCTTCTCGACCAGGTTGATGCCAGTGGGAGTAAGAAGGAAGATTGAAAAGTTGATGAGAAGGTTTTTTGGTCGGACGGAAAACAACAAAGGTCAGGCATGCATTTAGTAGCATGGGAGGAAATAACGAGACCCTGCGAGAAGGGGGGTTTGGGAGTTAGAGATCTGATGTGTATGAATAAGGTTTTGCTTGCAAAGTGGGTACTGCGCATATGTGGACCCTCTATAGATCTGGCATCTAAATTACTGAGGAAGATTTACGGAGTGAAAGGAATATTAGAGGAAGGATCCCTTCGGTTCGAATCATCCCTATGGAAAGGAGTACGATAGGTTTTGACAAGCGTATCGGGTAGATTAGTGCCGAAGCTAGGAGATGGGAAATGTTTCAGATTCTGGAGAGACAACAAGTTGGAAGAGGGCTCGCTGGAGAGGCTCTTCCCTAGACTGTTTGCTTTGACATCATCGAAGGAGGCAACAGTGAAGGAGATGACACATCAAGGGGATTGGAGACTGGATTTAGCAGCTGGCATCTCGAGTAGAAGGCAGGAAGATATAGAAAGATTAAGGGATTTGGCTACTTTCTCAGATAGTTTCTCGCAAACAAGGGATCATTTTGAATAAACGGGAAATAAATTTTCCGTCAAGCAAGTGTACGGAGAGCTATGTAATGCAGATGAAGGTCAAGATCAAGACATGTGCAAGGATATGAAGATTATCTGGATGAGCAGGGTACCGAACAAGATTAAGATCTTCCTTTGGTGCTTAAGGAGGAACATGCTTCTTGACAAAGATAGGAGGGCAAGGATACTCGGACTCTAATTGTGATAGGTATGGGGAGCAGGCAGAGACCCTAGAGCATCTCTTCTTCACATGTGTTTTCTCGGAGAACATATGGAGAGAGTTGGCGATACCGTGGGTAGATTCAAGTGGCATTTCGAATTTTTGGGAAAAGGTAAGAAAGATAGGAGGCAATTCAACTGATGATGCTGCGAGACCCTTTAGTGCGCTATGGGCAATTTGGCTGGCAAGAAATGATCTCCTTTTTAATAATCAGAGATTTTATATAGAGAATGTTCTTGCTCATTGTAAGGCCTTGCTAAACCTTTGGGAGACAAGGTAACTATCCATGTAATATGTGTTTTATTAAATTAATGATATTGCGATGACTCCCATCTCGGGCGGTCACCCCCTATTTTTATCAAAAAAAATCATTCAGCAACAAATAAAAATGATTAAAAAAAGCGAAAGTAGATCGATGTACTTCTTTGTGTTTTCTTTATGTGTTTTACAAGAAATATTTTAAAAATACAGCGAAAACGATGCTATATGGAATTGTTATAATGATTTAGAAATGGAGACAACATTCATTACTAGTTTTAAGTATGAAAATAATTTTGCAAGAAATAAATTTTTTTGTTATACATTTAACAACAAAAGGAGTAGGTAACTTCAGTTTTACTTATATTGCAAGGACCTCCATTGGATGTAATTTTTTGTCTGCATAGGAAAATGATTATCTAGATGAAAGTAATTTGATGATGTGATAAGAATATATTTTTTGTGCGTGGGAAATATTTAAATACTATAAATGTATAATGTAACATACAAACTTTATGAAAAGTACCAACATTAATTGGGGAGAGGTTTATCATTAATGTTCCAACTAACTCTAATCTTTTCTTTTTATTAGATGGTTGCCATATGTATAAGGGATGAGGTGGCATTCATCCATGCTATGTTATCTACTCTAGGTAAAAGTGAAACTACCTAGAGGATCCAAACTCCATCGGGTTTGTGGATCCTCTAGGTAACTTCACTTTTACCTAGAGTAGGTAACATAGCATGGATGAATGTCACCTCATCCCTTATACATGTGGCAACCATCTAATAAAAAGGAAAGATTGGAGTTAGATGGAACATTAATGATAAACATGTCCCTTCTTAATGGTGGTACTTTTCATAAAGTTTGTATGTTATATTATATATTTCTAGTATTTAAATATTTTATATGCACAAAAAATATATTCTTATCACATCATCAAATCACTTTCATCTAGATAATCACTTTCCTATGCACACAAAAAACTTATATCCAATGGAGGTCCTTGTAAGTAAAACTGAAGTTACCTACCCTTTTTGTTGTTAAATGTACAACAACGAATTTTATTTCTTGATAAATTATTTTCATACATAAAATATTATTTCTTGAGAAAGGATTTTCATACTTAAAATGTAAAGATAATTAGTTAAAATTTTGACAAATGGAAATGGATGAACGCTGCTATATAGAACGTCGCCACCTATACAACATCGAATAGAAAGAATATAGTTATTTTCAAGTTCAAAAAATCATTCAGCAGTGAAGGCGGAGGCATTGGAGTCCCCCTTTTCAGAAAACGAAGTGAAGAAGGCAATTTGGGGATTAAACATTGATAGGGCACCGGGCCCTGATAGGTTCCCAATCTTCTTTTAAAGAGAATTTTGGGATCTTCTCAAAGGACAGATCATGGATGAGTTGGAGGAATTCAGAGAGGGAAATAGAGGCTTCGAAAAAGTGAACAGAGCATTGATGGTTTTACTCCCGAAAAAGGACCATCCAGTGAGAGTAGAAGACTTCAGACCAGTTGCCCTTTCGAACGGAGTGTACCTCATTGTGGCAAAGGTGTTAGCAAATAGGCTCAAAGACGTCATGGACTCTATCATTCTTTATGGTCAATCCGCCTTCATTCCGGGCCGCCAGATGACAGACGGGCTGGTTGTAGCATCTGAAATATGTCTCAAGTGGAAACACAAGGAAACAAAAGGAGTGATATGGAAGATAGACTTTGCGAAAGATTATGACAGTGTGGATTGGAATTTTTTATGGATGTCGATGAGGAAAAGAGGGTTCCCGGAAAATTGGATTGCATGGATAAAAAGGTGTGTCACAACATCTTCCTTCTTGGTTATGGTAAATGGGAGGTCGGAAGGGGCATATTTTCAGCCACAAAGGGGGGTTCGTCAGGGATGCCCTCTGGCACCATTGCTATTCGTATTGGTTGCCGACGCATTGGCAGTTATGTTTAAACAAGCAGTACATGGGGGATGGTGTGAAGGTTTCCGCCTTGGTCAGATATCCGTACCGTTATTACAATGCGCAGACGACACAATGCTTTTCCTGAGCAGCTCGGATGAGATGATATACCGTGCAACCCAATTACTGGACATCTTCAGCGGCTTGTCAGGGCTAGAAAAAAATATGCAGAAATCAGTGGTGGTCACATTTGGATTACAGGATGGTGAACGAATCAGGCTAGCTGAGAGGCTGGGATGCCCGTTGGGAGATATGCCAATCACCTATATTGGTCTCCCCTCGGTGGCTGGCAAGTTGAGAGCATCTGATTGGGAGACAGTTATACAGAAGATAGAGCTCAGATTGGCAGATTGGAAGGCGGTTACATTATCGAGGGGTGGGAAACTGGTTCTATTGAAGCATGTCTTGTCTGCCATCCCCACTTTCTTCTTATCGACCAGGTTGACGCCAGTGGGAGTAAGAAGGAAGATTGAAAAGTTGATGAGAAGAATTTTTTGGTCGGACGGGAAACAACAAAGGTCAGGCATGCATTTAGTGGCAAGGGAGGAAATAACGAGATCCTGTGAGCAGGGGGTTTGGGAGTTAGAGATCTGATGTGTATGAATAAGGCTTTGCTTGCAAAGTGGGTACTGTGCATATGGGAACCCTCTACGGATCTGGCATCTAAATTACTGAGGAAGATTTACGGAGTGAAAGGAATATTAGAGGCAGGATCCCTTTGGTTCGAATCATCCCTATGAAAAGGAGTACGAAAGGTTTTGGCAAGCGTATCGGGTAGATTAGTGCCGAAGCTAGGAGATGGGGAATGTTTCAGATTCTGGAGAGACAACTGGCTGGGAGAGGGCTCGCTGGAGAGGCTCTTCCCTAGACTGTTTGCTTTGACATCATCGAAGGAGGCAACAATGAAGGAGATGACACAACAGGGGGAGTGGAGACTGGATTTTGCAGTTGACATCTCGAGTAGAAGGCATGAAGATATAGAAAGATTAAGGGATTTGGCTACTTTCCCAGATAGTTTCTCGCAAACAAGGGATCATTTTGAATGGACGTGAAGTAAATTTTCCGTCAAGCAACTGTATGGAGAGCTACGTAATGCAGATAAAGGTCAAGATAAAGACATGTGCAAGGATATGAAGATTATCTGGATGAGCAGGGTACCAAACAGGATTAAGATCTTCCTTTGATGCTTAAGGAGGAACAAGCTTCTTGACAAAGACAGGAGGGGGAGGATACTCGGACTCCAAGATGCAAATTGTGACAGGTGCAGGGAGCAGGCAAAGACCCTAGAGCATCTCTTCTTCACATGTGTTTTCTCGGAGAAGATATGGAGAGAGATGGCGATACCGTGGGTAGATGCAAGTGGCATTTCGAATTTTTGAGAAGGGTAAGAAAGATAGGAGGCAACTCAACAGATGATGCTGTGAGACCCTTTAGTGCGCTATGGCAATTTGGCTGGCAAGAAATGATCTCCTTTTTAATAATCAGAGATTTTATATAGAGAATGTTCTTGCTCATTGTAAGGCCTTGCTAAACCTTTGGGAGACAAGATAACTATCCATGTAATATGTGTTTTATTAAATTAATGATATTGCGGTGACTGCCATCTCGGGCAGTCACCCCCTCTTTTTATCAAAAAAATCATTTAGCAACGAATAAAAAAGACTAAAAAAAGCAAAAGTAGATCGATGTACTTCTTTGTGTTTTCTTTATGTGTTTTACAAGATATTTTAAAAATACAGCGAAAACGATGCTATATGGAATTGTTATAATGATTTAGAAATGGAGATAACATTCATTACTAGTTTTAAGTATGAAAATAATTTTGCAAGAAATAAAATTTGTTGTTATACATTTAACAGCAAAAGGAGTAGGTAACTTCAGTTTTACTTATATTGCAGTGACCTCCATTGGATGTAATTTTTTGTCTGCATAGGAAAATGATTATCTAGATGAAAGTAATTTGATGATGTGATAAGAATATATTTTTTGTGCGTGGGAAATATTTAAATACTAGAAATATATAATGTAGCATACAAACTTTATGAAAAGTATCAACATTAAGAGGGGAGAGGTTTATCATTAATATTCCAACTAACTCCGATCTTTTCTTTTTATTAGATGGTTTCCATATGTATAAGGGATGATGTGACATTCATCCACGCAAGACCGAAACTCAAAGGAATTGACGGGGGCTCCTCCCCCATCCCTCCCCCACCTCTCAATTATTAAAAAAGGATAAAGTGGTTGCATCACAACTATATCATCCATTATATTTAGGGATAATTACACCCATAACCCTGAGTAATTCCTCAATCTCAATCATAACCCTAGATAATCGCGAATTACACTCAGGACCCTAAATAAATGTGCCGTCTTACACCTATAACCTTCCGTTACTTTACTTCGTTAAGTCAACCAGATGATTGAGTTAATCTAACCCATTAACGCTCTAACGGCTGAAATTTAATCTGAATAAAAAAACATATCCTCTGCTTTGACTTGAGCCAACCCCCTGCATTGAGTCGTTCACTCCCTCCAGCTCTCCATCCCCAACCCACATTTCTGATCACAACCAACGTTCTCCTTCGTCTCCCTCTCCTCTCCACCACCGATCTCTAGAACCATAGTCACTATGTGCGGAGGTGCCATCATCTCCGACCTTATCCCCACTCACCGCTCCCGTGTCGCTGCCTCCGAGCTATGGCCGGAGTCCCCCTTCACCACCTTCGACCCCATCCTTGTCAAGCAGGAAGAACATAATATGCTTGTCTCGGATTTTGAACGTGTTCTTTGTGTGCGATTGTGGGTAAGAAGCGGCAGAGGAAGAACATGTACAGAGGGATCCGGCAGCGGCCGTGGGGGAAGTGGGCGGCGGAGATCCGTGACCCCATGAAGGGCGTGCGCGTGTAGCTCGGCACGTTCAACACCGCTGAGGACGCCGCCCGGGCTTACGACCACGAGGTCCGCCGGATCCACGGCAAGAAGGCCAAGGTCAACTTCCCCAATGAGGACGTCGTGCCTCTCCGGTCGACGCCTCCGCCGCCACCTCCAAAGCAGCAACCGCAGGAGGAGAAGACCCACAAAGGCGGGAGGCCGTGGCGGGCGCCCTGCTTCGACGTGACGGTTTCCACCGCGCAGCTGGTGCCGGAGATGGCGTGCGTTGCACGGGAGAAGCTGCCGGAGGATCTCCTCATGCTGGAGTCGTACATGAAGTTCTTTGACGAGAAGCTGGACGTCGTCGTGGCGGAGCCGATGCCGCTCAACGGTGCGGGCGATGCCGGCGATGGCGGCGTGGCAACGACCCTGGACCTATGGAGCTTCGACGATGTGCCGCCGGTTAATGATATATATTAGAACTCGATATATGATTCCCCTTCTTCCTGTTCTCGTGGAACAGTACGATGCTTTGTTGGGTTTTTATGGATCATGTAAATAGAGGTGACCTTCATGTGATTTTGTTGGGGGTGTGGGTGGAGATTGGTGGCGATTGCCATGGGTTCTTTCCGGCTTACTGCGATTCATCATCACTGACCACAAGATTGGTAAATTGACATGAGCCATATTTCTTTTCAAGGATTTTCGTTGCCGTGTTTGACCTTAGACTTCTTCTAGACTTAGAAGCTATCAAGATTTGCTTTGTTTGAGATCGCCCGTGGTTCCTTTGGTGTTCGATTTGTGTCGTTGATTGTGATGTCGTCTGTTGCAATAGTGTATGGTTTGCTTATGACGCTGATGATGATGGGTAATGTTGTTGATTCACAGTGTGATCTGCTGATCTTTGAGAAAGTTTAAATCTCAGATCAGTTGTAAAAGCTGTCTGAACTGTATCCCGATAGTAATGATGAAGAACAGACTCGAATTACCACATATATATCTCCCTCTCTATTTCTGTGATGCATCAAGGTGGTCGACTATGCCAAGGAGAACATGAACAACGGGAAGATGCATCGGCAGGAGAAGAGGCGATTTCGATTGCAGGGGAGAGGAAGGTGTCCATGGCATTTTGAAAATAAGAATTGATATTAGGGGTAATTTTGTATTTTTTAACGGAAACCGTCAAACCTAACGCCATTCTCAAACGGAACATTACACAGGGTTATGTCATGTAATAGTTAAGCATTACTCAGGGTTTCTCATGTAATTCGCGATTATGCAGGGTTATAATTGAGATTGAGGAATTACTCAGGGTTATGGGTGTAATTATCCCTTATATTTATACTATTTATCTATTCTTTATCCTTCAAATCAACTATAGAGGAATTGTTGGGGCAACAACATATTAATGGCGGAAAAGAACAACAATAGTGTATCTCATAGTATGATGGAAGATCTTTAGTATATATGATGCTTAAAAACTCTACCCTAGCGGAGTTTGTATAATACACCCATATAAATATGTCCCCATATTTCTAATACAAATAGGTTAAGAATCTCATATAAATAGGATATGCATCCCGATACAAGCAGTTCATTAATAGGCATATTTCCTCGAACCACAACACTTGACAAAGCATCATGAGATTGCATAGTAGAAACTAGAAAGTACCAAGAGATGGAAAAAACCTTCCACGTGTTTTGGACAGTTGCTCTGAAATTGGCAATAAAAGAAATCATCTGCTAAAGAAAATCAATCATAGACGAATGATATTAACAATTCTTAGAAGATGGTTGATCTCACTTCTTCAATTTGTTCATTATGCAGAATGGTCTAAAGAATTATGCGACTACTACTACTGGACATGTCCAGTCCGAGGTACTTGTTTAGATCATATTTTCTCATTCTTTCATGTAGGCTATTTATGTTGAGTGTAGTATTTTTCAAGCATTTTTATTAAGTCAAGTGGTGCTTTTAAAATGTTGACAAGGGGGATAACTAATGACTAGTCCCTTCTCACTAGGTCAAAGACAGATCTGACATTTTCTGAATGGATCATAGACCAACTTGAGCCCCTATGTCTGATTTGCAATCAAACAATAAGAAAACGAATCACTTTGTGTTAAATTTTTTATCAACTTTATATTATATACAAAATCCACAGACAAATAATGCACTGATTGAATTAACAAGTAATGCGTTGATTGAATTAAAATCATCAAAAGTGTAAGAAGGTTTTATATCGAAAAATCATAATCTGTGTTGTAGAGAGGGGATATGCTGACGAATCTCCGATTCTCACTTTTTATTCTTTTATTTTAGCTAATATTCTTGGCAAAGCAGCATGTAAATATCTGTAAATACAATAACTTAGCACTCAACATGCATGTATTAATAGTGCATAATTAAAATGTTTTGTGCAAAAATAAAAGAACAAAGGAAAAGAATAAGAAAGGAGGTATTTAGAATAAATACAGAGTGACCCGAACTCCAAGAGAAGTTCAAGTCTTGATCTGATCGCAAAATAAAACAAGTAGAGAGATAGGGTCTACTTTATGTGTGCATATTGCCTCTATGTGTAAATAACTATTTTTGACAAAATAAACATAAATTATTACTTTCCTCCTTGTATATATTTCTAAAAATAATATAAAAATAAAATAAAAATCATTAAATAAAAATAATAATAAAATCCTCCTTCAATTATACAAAACACATGTGTATGTATTACATCCTCCATTTATTATATACCTTCAAATAATTCATAAAAATAAAATAAAAATTATTATGCACTCTTAAAAATTTGTTGAAAATAAATGAAATATAAAATTAAGGTATTTCTGTAAAGATAACAAAGTAAAAATACTTATGCATAATACATAGGTACATTGTATATATATAATACTACATGTTGTATATACGCTATTTTTTCATAAAAATAATTAAAAATCACAGAAAATAGTTTGAAAAATAATAATCATTTGTAATTTTATATACTTTCCATTTTAAATGCATTTACTAATTTTTATTGAATTTATAAGCATTTTGTAAATCCTAATTTTTTATTGGTTCAGACGATTTGTTGACCGTCGGTCAACGACTCTTCCTAGCCGGGTCAGACCCGGACACCTCTCGTCGGACCTCCTTCTCCCCTTTTTCCAGCCTAATTCCAGCCGCCTCTCACCCCGATTTTTCGCTAGTCGCTTCTCCTAGGATCTGTGATCCTCGCGTATCCCTAAGAAGGCGTGGATCTTCCAAGGGTTGCGCGCTACTGCTCGATCTTCAGAGGTTCCTAGAATGGGCTATATAAGCTCCCCTCTACCTCCTTACACTGTAGCTTGTGACTCACCCCTTCCTTCACCCCTAGGTACCTTCAGCTGAGTGCCAACAACATGTGAGTGCCTTTGGATTGAAGTTTGGTGGCTTCTAGCCACAGCTCCCCTACGTGGTCGGAGCACTCTGTCACATTCAGCCTCTCGGCCCGCTGTAGCACGTTTGAGGCCATGACCCTGCCCATCGTCCTCACCTGAAGCGTAGGAACAATTCTGAATGTTCAAGTACCTATCATCTTGCTTCCATATCCCAATTCGATCCAATCTTTCCATCTTCCTCGGTCGTATAACCACCAGCTCTGACCAGCAGGTCGGAGCCCTGTTCTCCATATCTATCCACTCCGATCGACCCTACATATCGCCCCACACCTCATTCTGCATCCTGATCACCCTCAGACTAGACCCTCAGGTCAAGATTAAGGTCGAGGCCTCCCTCCTTCACGTTTGTCAGAGGCCAAGTTCCATCCCCAGTCGCTTTTCCCTCTTTATATGCAATAACATAGACCGGAGCAACGCCTCCGAGTTTCTCTACCATTTGCAGGTCTTATCGCGTGCAAGGAGCTCATCTCGAGCCTCTAGTTCCTCAGGCAGGGCAACTGATGAATCCACATTTCATAATCTTTATTCTATCATTTTGACCACAAAAACCCTAGCAAATGCATGTAAATACCCTTAATTAGAGCATCTTAGCATTCATGCATGTACATGTAAATAGTGTGTAAAATGCTGTATTTAAAGCCAACATTATAGAATAAATAAAAGAAAAGAAAAAGAATAAAATATTGTAAATATTTTATGACCCGAAACCCCGAGACCTAGGCATCTTGATGAATAGGTCGACAAGGAATAAAGTAGGGGGAGATAAGGGCCAGACACCTACTCATTTTTTTCATTATTCATTTTTGGAACCTATTTTTGGTTCCACTTTTTATACCTCAAATAAAGAAACCTTGTACATGAAAGTTGTAGATAATTAAATAAATAAAAATACAAAATTATTTCATACAAAAATACTGTACAGATAAAAAGTTATGATCTAAATAAAAATCCAAAATACCAACTTCGCAGACCTGTATCTTGCACATAAAAGCTCGAAATGCATCAAACTCACCTTTAATTGTATATAATTTAAAATAATCTATTTAATGAAGGTGGTTTCGCATTTAGCGGAGCTAGGTTTGAAAGTTAAGTTTTGGACCCCTATTGTATACTTATATAGAATAGAATATTCATTTTATTATTTATTCATTATTTTCATAATTCCATATTTTTATAGTTTTGTAAATATTACTTATAACTTATATGTACATTAAAACAGGAGTAAAAATCTCAAGAAAACATAAAATAAAATACTTATGTACAACACACCTAGGTATAATACCTATAACTATACCTATAAAATTACTACTTATATTTTATTAAGTGTACAAAATACATCAAAAAAATAAAATAAAAATATATTTAAATGTACAAAGATATTTTTATAAATTTATAAAATAATAAACAAAAATAAATAAATTAAATATACAAAATAAAAATAAAATATATAGATATATATACCTATATAAGGCATAAAAGGAAAATTGTAATCAAATACTTCATAAAAATAAATAAAAATCACCATAAAATTCTTTATAAAATAAGAAACATTTTTTATTTTATAACCTAAAATTAATAAATTCATTTACTATTTTATTTCGATTTTATAAATAATTTCGGGCTCTGAATTTCCTGGTTAGTCCACGTGGACCAACCAGGTGCGGTCGCTTGTTGACCTTGGTCAACTCCGTGATCGAGGCCTGCAAGCTTCTGACGCCCGCGATTTTGTCCCATTTTCAAGAAATTTCTGAGCCTAACCCTTGTGTCTTCCTCCCTCGATTCCTTCTTGGGAATTCATCTCTGTACATCCCTGATCCTCGCCGAATCCTCAGATCTCCCCAGATCTTCATCATTCACGCATGTTCTTGCTCCCAAACGCACGCCACCACCATGTACATATCTGACCTGCCACCTTCAACCTCGAGTTTGAACCCCCTTAGCACTTGCTTCGCTCTTGTTTTGGTGTCCCTAAGAGAGAGGAAGGCGACAGCTTCCGCCTCCGTGCGTCAGATCAGTCGAGCAAGCACCAGGGCGGCTCCACCACCTCTGCCGACCTCCGGCGTCGAGGTTCTTCACCTCTGGTTCCCGCCATCGAGGTATACCCCTCTTCTCTCCCCTTTTCGCTTCTTTTTACCCCCTGTAGTCCTAGGAGTAGTTTAGCACCTTCAGATCCCTTCACCGATCCCTATTTCGCCGTCCATAGATCATCGCCGGAGCGCACCTCCGGCCATATCTCCTCCACGCTCCACAGACCACCTCCGACTCCCATTTCTCCTCCACGGGGTCCAGGCAGTTTTCCCTAGATCCTCTCACCCCTTTTTGCAGGTCAAAGCACAATCAAAGCCCCTGGGGGCCATTTTGTGTAACTCGCCGGAGCTACCTGGAGCCCCGAGCTTCGCCGCCTTCGCGCTAGCACCTCGACGTTCCTCCGACGAACCTGAGCCCTCCAGCATCTAGCCTGACCTCCCAGGAGCATGTCGGGCCACTTTGCACGCTTCCAGACCGCCGGAGACTCGAGATCGAGCTCGGGGAAGTTTGCCTCGCCGGCGCTCTTCCCCGTTCTTCCCCTTCGCTTCTCCGCTGTCCGATCCGAGGCCCACTCCAGTTTGATCGTCAGCCGTCCGATCTGAGCCCGCATCGATCATCGATCTCTTCACCAGATCTGATCTCAGCCGACCATCGCCGAACCGTCATCGCGTGTTGTGCGCGCACCACGTGGATAAGTGAGCAGCCCTCCGCCGTTCGATCGCGCACGAGGATATTAGGCGTGGGTATTTTGCACTCTCACCCTTGCCAAATTTTGTATTTTATTTCAGTCCATAAACTTTTAGCTGTAGTTTAAAGATTTCTGTAATATTTGCATCCATACCTCCATAGTTTCCATATTTGCATTTAGGTCCTATCCACGTCATCTCACGTGCCTGTGCGCGTGAGGGGGCTGGGTATTTTGCACAGGACCCCCAAAGGGTTTGTATATTTCATTTCAGTCCATGAACTTTTTAGTTAAGTTGTAATATTTTGGTTAAATTGTATCTGAGCCCCCGGAACTGTATAAATTGCAAAAATACCCCTTCCAGGTCACGTGCCCTGTGCGCGTGAGTTGGACATTTTGTAGCAAACCCCGTCCGGGTTTGGGTATTTAATTTAAGTCCATAAAATTGTATTTAACGTTATATATCTTTGGAAAAATTGTAAGTAGGCCCTTGGACTCCTGTATATTTACATTTATGCCCTTGTCAGTATTGTATTTTTGCTTGGTTGTTTGCATTTATTTCATGCACCATTTTAACTCAAAAAATTACCAAAAAATATCATAGACTCCTATTGCATTGTAGTCTAACACCATATTTTTCATTTGCATTTTTATTGCATTTTCATAATTACTAAAAATCCAAAACATGCATTTTCAGCACTGTTTGCATTAGATAATCCGTAAAAATTATAAAAATGTTTTGAAAAATTCCAAAAAATTATATTTTGTGTGTTTTATCATCTTTTAGTGTTAGAATAAAAATCATTAAAAATTTCAAAACAAAACCCTAAAAATTAGAAAACCCCTAAAAACTTCATAAAAATATACAAATTCTAGAAAAAATCCTAAAAATATAAACTCAGTTTCTGTAGTTTCCTTAGTTTATTACCTTTATTTTAAAATTAATTTGAGGAATTTTGGATACTGTTTGCTATTTTATCCCTCATTTTAATTTTGGCCAGTAGCATAGCTTACTGTTTTCTATTATTTTTTATTTTAAAAATAACATAAACATTTAGAAAAGTCTCCAAAAATCACAAAAACATCATAAAATTATAAAAAGACCAAAAACATTTGATTTCTTGATTTTTGAGTATTTTTACCTATTTTTATAAATACTTCATCCCTCTTTTTCTCTCTTTGTGTTTATATTCTATTAGTGAAAAAGTAAATATAAAATATATATAATATAAAAAGAAAATATCAAATCAGTAAATTTAAAAATCAAAATACAAAAATATAAAATCAAAAATTAAATAAAAATGTATAAAATTAAAACCCCCAAAAACATAGCACATTTAGACAAATACTCAAAACCACATCTTGGGCATTTTTGCTTGTTCTATCTTGTTTGCTCCCTGTGATTGACACGCTACACACTTGCACACTATACACATTTTATGTAGAGTTAATAATAAATTTTAACTCCAATTTTGCTTGTCATTGTTTGATTTCATATCGTGGGTTAATTATTGATTAATACGGGTTTTGTGAGCGGTCGCCGCAGCGACATTGTGGTCCCGCCTTGTGTGGACTATTTAGACCCTTGCAAAAACAGCGTTATCAGTAGCTCCATGTGGTCGGCCACCGCCACATCCATCCTGCTGTCACCACCTCCATCGGACTCCTCAGCCCAACGTGTCGTGCCACCGTGAAGCTGCTAGACCTCCTCGATCATCCATTGGGTCGGTGTATCTCTTCCTCCACTCGATCGAAGTTCGGCTTGGAGGTGTTCTTCTATACCCTCTCCCAGCCGTCAGATGAGCCTCCTCGCTCCAGATATCATCCCAGTCGTCAGCCTTTGCAACCTTTCAGTCGTTAGATCTGACGCCCTCCAACACATCCGACCGCATGCAACGGATATTCCTTGGACCGTCAGATCTGGGGTTGCCAGTGATCAGAACCATATGCCAGCACCGCATCCAGAGCCCGCCACGTGTCCTCACGTGCTCCGCATGTACCCTGCAAGGGTATGTTTCCCTTTCATCCTCGCTTAGTTTCGTATTTAGTTTTTAGTCCAGTAAAATAAAGTTGTAATACATATATTTTGCAGGTTGGACCTCGTATTTTCATCTATATGCAATCTTGTTGGTGTCAACTCACGTGTAGTCCTAAGTGTTTCTTCTGGGATATTTGCATTCGATGTCACGTGCTTTATATATGTTATGATTTATATGGCAAAGTTTTAGTATTTGCATTTATATCCCTCCGAGGCTTGTTCACATGACGTGCGTGTTTCCTTGGGATTTTTGCAACTCAGGCCCTATATTTCTCCACTATGTTATTGTTTGTCCTGAAGGTTTATTTTAATCACTAGTAGGTCCCTATAAATTATCTGGGTCTTTTCAAATTAAATAAATATCAAATTCACCCCAAAAATTCTATAAAAATTACTGTTAGCTCCTGTTAACATGTAATATTTATTGTAATTTTTGTGGATTAATTTAGTTGCGTTTATTATTTTCTAAAAATAAAAACCCCTAAAAATTGTCTATCTATTTTGAAAAATACATATTTTGAAAATCACTTTAAAAATTCCACAAAAATTCTTGTGTGTGTGTGTTTCTTTATGCTTGGCTTTCAGTAGTAATTTTATTTCAAAAACCCTCATAATAACCCTAAAAATCACAAAAGAACTAAAAACTTATAAAAATCGTATAAAATTTAAAAAATAAAAAAAATATAATTTAAGTTTCTGTTTTAGCTCTTTCCATCTCATTTATCATAAAATTTCTCCTCAGGACATTAGGGAATTTTAAACATTTTTAATTTGCAATATTGTCCTGACTATGCATCATTTACATTTTTAGTCTTTATTTAATTTTTATAAAATCACAAAAACATATGAAAATCCCTAGAAAATTAGCAAAAACACTTAAAAATATTAGAAATCTGAAAATATTTTTATTTGCATTTTCTGAGCATTTTTAGCAATAATAAAATACAAAAATAATTGTGTATGCATTATTTTCTTCATTGCTTGATTTTGTCATTCATTAAATTTTATAAAAAAATTCAAATTTAAGACCATCAAAAATATTTTCTAAAATCCGACTACTTTTTACATTTATGTGCGCATTGTGTTCGACCCTGGTTGTTATACCACGTAAAAATAAATAGCAAAGACCGCTTATATTTTTGCATGCTTTGATTGTCTTGATTCCTTGGCTTGAGTAATATTTCTCTTTTTCTTATTGAGCCTGATTCGTCGATTGGGGTCACAACGACCTTGATATTTCTCGATCATTAACCCTAGTTGGCGGGTCTCTCATCAAGTTCCTAGGTGCTTTTCTCTAAAGAAGCGATAGAGGTGACGATCATGAGGTGGAGGTGGTGACGGAGAGGCGGCTACCAAGAGGCAGCGGAGGTCGTGGAGAGGGGAGACGATGACCGATAGGTAGATGAGGTGGTGGAGAGGGGTGGCGACAGCTAAGAGGAGGAGGTGGTGGTGGAGAGGGGAGGCGACGACCGAGCGATAGAGGTGGTGGAGAGGGGAGGTGGCGATCGAGAGGTAGAGAGGGTGGAGGCAAGTCAGGAGGGGGCACGGGAAGGTGAGTCGAGAGAGAGGAGGCACGGGAAGGGAGGGGATGGGAAAATTTTAGGGCTTGGTTTGGCAGGTTAAAAAAATTTGCCGAAATTTGTCACCACTTTACCACTACATTGTGGTCGCAACGTGGTCGCAAAATGTCTCTTGAAGGTAGCGGCTACAATGTGGTAGTTATGTAGTCGTAATATAGTGGCTATAGGTCTTGTCACTACATTGCCACAAGGGAAGAGTGGGTCTTAATCCAAAAATTCAAAAATAATTTGTAAATTTATTCTTCGTATTTTTGTACAAAACTTACACTATTTTATTTTTATATAAATTATCCTCAGATTAAATACTTTTTTAAAAAAGTTGTAATTAAAAATATTTTAAAAATAATAAAAATAATTGCAAAATAAAATCATGTACAAAATAAAAGTAACTACACTTGGAAAAAGCCATAAAGTGACAATTGAAAGATCAATTCCAGCTCCATATGAACTCAAATTAAATCAAACTCATTCCATTGTACTCTAAATTTAATTATCTTTAAAATACCTGTGGTTTCATAATTTTTGAATTTACAGTTGAAAAGTCAGTTTTTAGGGTGGTTTTTACAGTTTTACCATTTATTTATTATATATTTATCCATCTTTATTTTTTATATACGGTGTAAATAATTGTAAATATTTTCATAATTATTTAACATAAAAATAAAAATAAAAAAAATAAAAAAATAAATAATAAATCTCCTTTATTGTACATGTGTATAATGTACTGTATGTGTATATTACTTGTATATAATTAATTTCCTTATATAGAAAAACCAATAAAAATAGTTTCTAACATTAATTAATTAAATAAATATAATTACGAAAATTTGATTTTATTTATTTATTTTATTTAATTATTTGAGTTGAAAACCTACCATGTATATAAGATTTGATTTTCTACCTTAAATAATCACCATTAAGGTGCCTAATAATTTTTTATAAATTAATTATTTTAATTATCTTATTTAATTACGAATACCTACCTTCTTGTAATTATTTTCATTTTGATTTTTCTTCTTCTGTTTATCGAGCTCCTCCTTGCTCATTTCCTCTTGATCAATCTTTGGTGGAGAGGAGCCCAAACACCAAGAGCTTCTTGTCGCAGAAGGGTATCCATCCTCCGTGTCGTCCGATGACAGCGAGTCAGTCCTTGTCGAGGCTATCACCGCCTGTCCGATCCCAAGGTGAGATTCACTTTAATTTACTCCATTCTTCTTGATAAATTTTAGATTTAATTCATGCTTCAATTCCATGACTAAATTTTAGATCTTAATTCAAAAATATCCATCCCGATTTGATTTTGCAATCTTTTCCGATCACCACATTCATCTTCTCAATCTATCTGTGTTCACGTTCTACCTCATACGATCTTTCAACTCCATTATTTAAACACCACATACGGTGATCGGAGATACAGATCTTCCATCACAACCACCGGATCCATTTTTCCATTCATATATTCCTTCCAATAAATTTTGATCGAGTCGTCATGCTCGAGTCCATTATTATTCATGCAATAAAATTAATAAATAAAGAAGTAATATAATATTTCCTATATTTTTCTCTCTAACATTTGTGTTGCAGGAATAAAAAATAAATAAACTTTAATATTAGCATTTTTGCTGCATGAAAATGAAATAAAAAAATATTTACAATTTCAAAAAAATACTTTGGTTACAGTTTTCAAAAAAACAAAAAAGGGGAACGACAACCCCGTACCGCCTTGTTTACCACCACGTCACCATCGTTTTACTCCATCTTCTTCGTCACCTCCTGATCGGAGCCAGGAGCCGCCTCCATCGATGGCCGCCACCTCCTGCCCGAAGCCTTCATCGCCATTGCGACCTCCGTCCGCTCGCCGACCCCAGCTGTTGAGCTTCCTCCGCCACCTCCGCGGTAGCTCCCATCCGCATTGTCGACCAACGCAAGCCACGAGGCCCGCCGCCACTCCTCCTCCTAGGCCACCTCCTCTTGAAGATTATTGTATTGGGAAAAATTTACAAATATGCCCCTAGAATTCATTAATATTGCAAAATCAACCCTATCTACTTCAAGTCACACGCATTGCGCGTGGTCACCTAGCTAATTTGCCATTTCAACCTCATTTTTTATTTATGTTATTTTATGATGCAAAAATACTAAATATTTGCAAATAAGTTCTTGTTCTCCATACATTATTTCGCATCCTTTTTCTTGTCAAAATAAATACTTTTGGTAATAAATAAATTCTGAAAATTTTATGTTACTTGCCTGCTTGTGATTTTTTTCATTGTATATATTTTTCGTGGCATTTTATCTTCAATTTTTATTTATAAAAAAATCAAAAATAGTTTTATTTTCTTTGCCTGATATTTAAAAAATCATTAAAAATAAAAAATCAGACAAACTCCAAAAAAATTGGAATTGTTTTTCTGTGTTCTAATTTCTGTGAAATTTTCCGTATATAATTATTTTTAAAATACAAAAAATTGTAAAATATTAAAAACTTAGAAAATCATAGAAAATTGTAGAAAGTCAAAATTTTGTGTTCGCAAGTCCTGTGTATATATGTCTATTGCCTAGCAAAAAAATCATTTCCAGGAGTTTTGGGCACTTAAAATATTTTTAAGTTGCAAAATACTCCAGGCTATGCATTGTTTACCTTTTTTCCACTATTTGATTTTTATAAAATCATAGAAACACCAGAAAAACTTGAAAATTTTGCCAAAAACATTTTAAAAATTATAAAAACCAAAAATATATTCTTTATAATTTTTTGAGCATTTCTGACTATTTTGAAAAATACAAAAAGAATGTGGTGGGTGTATTTCTTCCCTTGTGCATATTATTCCCTATTTTAAAATTAAAAATTAAAAATAAAAAACCACTAAAATTCCTTTATTTTTGAATTTGACTACTGAATTCTTTAATCGTGCTCCTTGTGTTCGACCCTGGTCACTATACCAGGTAAATAAAATAGCAAAGACTGCTTACATTACATTTTCTTAATTTCATTGAGTGGTTTTATTTTTTTCCTTGTTAATCGAACTAATTGACTAGGGACAACGACATTGCATATTTTTTCACCTCAGTCATACTCGGATTTTCAGCTCACTAAAATGACGTTGTTGCTCGGGAGCACAGCTTTGTAATCATTTTTCAATTTTATTTTTGTCTTTATTTATTATAACTTCCTTCTTATGCTCTTTTGTTTTGCTTTTTCTGCGAGAAACCACTAGCATACGATTCGGATTCTTTGAAAGGTCCAGCACAGGAGGAGGAACAGAAGAGCCAGAGAGCAACTATTCTGTTTAGAGATCTTTTTTGAATATTTGTAATAATTTACGATTATTCTAGACACTTGGACTCAGTTGGACACTCAGACTATTTCGGGGTCTATTTCGCCAAGTGCCGGTGCACTGGGGGACCTTACCATATTTTGTTTTCTCGCTTTATTTTTATTTGTTTCACACATATATTTTGTGATTGATCCCCCTAGATTTAGGTTTCTATTTGATTAGCAAGGTAGCATTAGTCTAAAGCCCCTAATAGAATATATGTTCCTATAAAGCTTGCTTGGACTTAGACAAATAAATATGTGCTTCACGATAATAGAAGTGCATGTTTAGGACAGTTCTCACATTGCATTCATATAGATTAGTTTAAATTTATGCATGGATCATATTGCATGTAGACTGTTGGAGTAAGGTACGCCTTTTATCTCGTGCATGCATTCATAGATTTCATCACACATCGGTTTTTTTGTCTTCCTTCTCATGTTTTCTGGATTTAGGAATAAAGAGGAAATCGGAAAACCCGTTAGATGTTTCATTGAAAATATCCAAAAAAATAAAAAAAAATTACAAACTGGGACTGCTAATTGAATTTGACCATAAAATTAAACGTAACTGATTCATCATGATTTTGGGAGAGCAATCATCGGTTGTCTTCGCTTTTAATTGCTCACGTACACACTAAGGAGTAGTGCCCCAATCCCATTATGCCTCCTAAGTGTTTATACAATTGTTGTCTGATCACCTAAGTTCTAAAAATTGACGAGATAATTAACCAAGTCTTCACGATCTTCACATTGCATTGAGTAGGTGAATTGGGCGTTTGCATTGTGTTTGTATGTGATTGGTGTGAGTTGGTTATGATCATCTTCTCTAGATTATTATCAGGCACCTTCTATTTCCTTTCTTGTCTTCACTCTATCTCTCTTATCACTCCCTCCCTCCCTTCATTATCCTTCTTTCCTCTCGTCATGATGGGTAATACTCCATTTCAACCAGATAATGTGGCTTCTACTCTTCATTCTCATCATCTTCGATACCTTCTAGGGAGAGCGGGACCTCGATCGACCTCTCACCTCCTTCTCTTTGTGCCCCCTTCCCATTCCCTCTTTCTACTTGGCATGTTGTGCTTGACGCTTGCGGAAATCAGACTGACCAGATGCGAGACCCTGGCGATTTCATTGTTGAGATGAGAGTGCATTCCATAGGAGATCACATTGAGTGGATGCGAGTTTTAAACGAATTCTATCCTGGGATGATGGATGAGCAGCCAGATCAGGAAGTGCAGTCGGCTTCTACATTGAGTCCCTTCATTCTGGATTTAGAGTTCATTTATCTACTATCGAAGTTTTCAAGGGAAGTGCATAAGGAGCCATATATTCATATATATGAGTTTGAGGAATTTTGTGTGAACTGTGCATACATAGATAACACTTATGAGGAGCTGATGTCGATGACCTTCCCACTTACACTTCAGAGTAGAGACATGAGTTGGTACTGACAGTTGGGAAGGAAGTTTGCTATGTAGGGAGATTTACATTCACAGTTTCTACATAGATTTTATCCCTAGCGTAGAGCAGATTTGATGCATTCTTGCTTTCAAGATTTTTCAATAGATCCCCAGGAGGCATTGAGAGATTCATGCCTTAGGTTTGTTAACCTATTGAGAAGATTTCCAGACCATGGAATCTCGGTGACTGACCTTGTACAGATCGCCATGAAGGGGGATTACCATAGAGAAACTAGGACTGGAAGTGACCTCGTGTGGTGGTTCACACCACAATCCCAAAATGGATTCACTTTGGACCATCTTGGGAGGACTTTCAGCCAATTCTACAACTTCACAACTTTTACGAGATATTTTATTAGGGACAACGACATTGTATTATTTCACCTTAATCGATCTCTATTTTCTCTGGGTAGCCGGTAAGCAGTCCGGGACTTCCTTAGTAGATTGAATTGATCGGGTAGATGGTAAACGGTCCGCAATTCATACTGACTAGGAAAGATCTAACTTTGGGGTTGGGCCAGTCTCCTGAGAGCATCGAGTTCCTAACAGCTCACTTAATCACTCTTATAGGCTGATTGATCACCTAAAATAATATTAACAAGATTAACGACCGAACCTTTACGATCATCAGCTCTCGTGTTGAGTAGGTGAATTGGGGGTTTGACTTCTTATCTTGGTTGCATGCCAGATCTCATCCACACTCATCCCCACATCACGATGATGGGCCGGATGTCCCTTAGGCTACCCTTGGTAGCACCGCTCTAGAGCACTCCACCTCATTCACTGGGGAGGTTTCGGGGAGCCTAGACCCGCTCTCCGAACCTGAGTTCGATACCAGCATGTTCCCCCTTAACAACCCTTCTTCCATTCCTGAGGTGTCCAAGCAAAGGATGGCACAGTTATTTGTACATTTGATGGCACCTAAGTTAGGGTCTTTTACCTTTGTAGAGACCTACGAGATGGCTAGCAGTGAGGGACGCACCGATGAGCAGCCCTAGGGTTCGACCTATGTTCTTGATCAGGGTGCCATAAACAACACTCGAGGGTGATGCAATACTAGTTAGGTGTGTTACACTTCATGAGGACTCAGATACTACACACCAGCTAGAGGACATGGATTCTGCTGTAGTATAGATGATGGACGAGATGACTGCCATCGTATGTTTTCAGACCCAAAGATTGATCGAGCTCCGGTTGATCTTCTAGGCAGAGTTCGAGTCAATTCTGTACTTTTCAGTTCAGGAGTCTTGGATATCAGATCTTCTGATATTCCAAGATAGGTAGGAGGAGCCCATGCTGCTTCAGTCGTCAGTCTAGCCATTTCAGTTTCCATTCCCAGCTCATTTAGCTTCTACCCTTCAGAGGTACTTCTCTGATTCGGATGTATACCTTGATCCAGTCCAATAGCCGGAGCTCGATAAGGGACACCACTTTGAGATGCTAGATACATATGTCCCCATATTTGAGCCTTGTGTCCTCTAGTTTGATGAGATTGATACATTTTGGGAGGAAAGGATGTTAGCCAACATTTCTGTAGCTCGAGGATCAGTTTCAAACACTTCTACAGCTTCCACACTGTTGACCAGTACCATTTCTTGTTTCCAGATTGTTCAGAGGCCGTCTTCAGCTGAGGAGACCTTTTGTGCGAGGAGTGGGTGATTGATAGTGGTGTGTTTTCCAAGTTAGATTATGATTCCTCTCTCTTCACCGATGATTTTGCATTACTCCCTGAGGGTTATCTGCAGGAGGATGCCATGTACCCGGCGCACTTGATTTCATTTTCTAGGATTGTATCCGACCTGTCAGATCATGAGACTGAGACTTCTGATGTTTCTGATCATGATTTTGAGTTTTCATACCTCGACTACCCTCGCGAGGATGACCCAATCTTTGAGGGATTCGATGATTTTACTGATTTCTCCACATTACATGCATCTGGTATCAACCTTTTTAGTGAGTCTCCTGATCATGACCTTCCATACCTTTTTGAGATGGTGATTAACGTGGAGGATTCCATGACTGATCCTTCTTTCTCCACGTATGACTTCTTCGACTCTGTCCTTCCACTCCATTCTGATCTTGAGCCGATGAGTTTTTGTGCTACTGGAGCTCGATTTCATCTTCCTATATCTTTACACAGTAGCAAACACCTGTCTGATTGTTTATTTAGGTGTCATTAAATAATTGTTGAGTTCGTTGTTGTTCTCCCATCGAGATGACAATGGCAGTACGGTATTCGTCTAACAGATGCCGTCCTGAATCTCGATATTGTATTGTCCTATCCTTTGCACCCAGCTAGGGGTGTAAATTCTAGCGCTTGTTAAGAGGCACCTCAACATTGTCTTACTTGTATAGATCCATTCTGTCCATATCATTCATTCTTTCTGTCTAAACACCCTATCTTCATCTCATGATTATGCTACACTTCGGGTGCACTTTACCGTAAGTATGGGGGGTGTCAGACTTGTGATTATCTATTTGATTCTACTACCTATGTTTTGTTGCCTATACTTAGGGATACTTTACCCTAAGTATAGGGGAGGTAGTATATGTACATCCTATCACTCGGTAGTCCCCTTGTGTATAGTCTTCTATACTTAGGATTACTCGATCCTAAGTATAGGGGGATCACCGACTTCTATTGATTTTATTCTTTGATTCATTGTTGCATAGAGTTATTTTAACTTTTATATACTTAGCACAAGTTATGTCTTCCTTTATCGCTCTCTGATCACTATGAGGACATAGTTCAAGTTAAGTATAGGGGGTATCGTATATATTATATACTTTAGTCATAACTTGTACTTTTAATATGATTATTTTGGGGATATGTATATAAATTCATAAAATCTACATGTATATATAGACTTTGGTCACTTTTATAAACAAATAAAAAAATGAAAAATAAAAAAATTAATAAGAAAAAAAATAACAAAAAATTTCTTTTCTTGTATATACTTGTATGTATTTTATTAATCTTTTTTTTCCTTTAAAAAACTACAAAACCAAAAGTCTATAAAATTTTGCATAATTAAAATTAAAAAAATCTATTTCATTTTATATGTGCATCATTTTTTGGCTTTCTTTCCAAAAATTCATAAAAAGTTCAAAATTACAAAATTATTTCAAAAAATGCTTTCTTTTTGCATTGTACATATTTCTTGTATTTGCATGTGCATTTTTCAGGATAGTATTGATATTTAAACTAAGTCTAGAATAAAATTGAAGAATAGAGCTTAATTGGACCTTAATCCACTTAATTTTCAGAGGAACCTTATTCGAAATGGAGTTAAGACTTTTGAGGTCCTAGCGACTTAATTCTTTGAGTCCATAATACTATGTTCACATGTCATCTTGATTAGTCTAAGTAGAATATTTAACAACACACACATGATTCTTTCAGATTGTGGCTTATCTTGGAGAAGCACTCTACACATAGCTCTTCATGGAGGAGGTAGTGAGGGGGCATAATCTTTTAGCTTGGGGTAGCATATGAGGGTAGTACATCTAGGAGGAACCTCTCATCCTCCTCTAGGGAGGGAAGTGGGTCTCAGCCAAGTCTGGTGATGTTGAGGTCTAAATACAAAATGTTGTGGGGTTGCAATAATGCTTCAAAGGCGGGATATTCTACTAGCTCAAGAGGAAAAACTCCTTATGTACATGTTGCACCTTGTATATATTTTCAAAAAAAAAAGAAAAGGAAAAAATGCAGAATCTCCAAAAGTGGACATGCCTGACTGAAAAGTAAAATGCTTGCCGAAGTGTATATATAAGTGAAAAAAAAGAATAAGAGCTTTAAAGTCAAATTTTTGTAACCTTGTAGCGGATGATTTAGCTACACTTGTCATGCATCCAAGGATAGATAGATACACTGGTTACCATCCATTCTCTTCTCCATCCCCTCTTCTTGAGTTTGTTATACTTGAACTTAATAGGGAATATCCTCGCTCCTCGAGGAAAGAGTTGTTAGATCGGGGGACTAGAGTTACCTTGTTGAGAGAGGTTGTTTCTTTGCTACTTTTGAGATGAGTTATATTTCACTTACACAGTACAAGTAAAGATTCATAATCATAAGAATTTGTGTATGTAGACTTGTTCTGACCTGACTGTTGAGGAGACTTGAATAGAAGTCTTGTGGAACTTAGAGGTTGTTAGGTTTTAAATCCATTTCCCATTAAGGTTCCGCTACACTATAATGCAAAGGTTTGACCAAGGTCTATACTCCAATTTTATGAAAATAATTTAAAAGTCAACATTATTCTAACTTCTTTCCTTTTCCTTTTTTTTATTTTTGTTTTCACTTATTTTTCCAAAAAAGTGTTTGCTAAGGGACTAGCAAAGGTAAAGTATAAGGGAATGATGAGTCAACGATTCATCACTTTTATTCTTTTATTTTAGCTTTATTTCCTTAGTAAAATACCTTAAATACCGAATAATTTCATGAAATTATCATTTTGCATGCATATGTTAAATATGCATTTTTAACACTTTTTATATTCAAATAAAAGAATAAAGAAGAAAAAAGGAAAGAAAAGAAAAAAATATAAAGGATGGATTTATTAAATAAATGCAGACTGACATGTACCTCGAGAGAAGGTCAAGACTTGACCTGATCGACCAGGAATAAAGTAGGGGGAGATATGGTCTTTAATCCAAAAATAATTTGTAAATTTATTCTATGTATATTTGTACAAAACTTACACTATTTTATTTGTATATAAATTGACCTCAGATTAAATATTTTTCTAAACAAAAGTTGTAAATAAAAATGTTTTGAAAACAATAAAAATAATTGTAAAAGGGAAAAAGGAGCCTACCTCGGCGGGTGTAGGTAACTTCCTACACCCGGCCTAATTTTTCATTATTTTTTGATTTTTTTTGAAATGAAACCTTATGGGATTTACATCACTGTGTATCACCATGTTGTCATTCCAAATTCAACTTAATTCGAGACTTCTATCATCTTCATCAAGACTACCAAATTTTAACGGTCTCAGAATTGCTGAAATCGACTATGTCTAGATGAACATGTTAGGAATGTTTGTTTTGCATGAAACTTGAAACACATATTCCCCTTAACATATTAAGTTAAACCCCCCAACTTTTAATCCAAAAAAATAAAAAAATAATCGAAAAATGAGGGTGGGTGCAGTGAGTTTCCTACACCCTAGGGTGCAGGCTCCCTGCCCCCATTGTAAAATAACATCATGTACAAAATAAAAGTAACTACACTTGGAAAAAACTATAAAGTGACAATTGAAAGATCAATTCTGGTTCCATAAGAACTCAACTTGAATCACTTCCATTGACCCTAAATTTAATTATCTTTAAAATACTTGTGGTTTCATAATTTTTGGCGTTACAGTTGAAAAGTCGGTTTTCTAAGGAGGTTTTTGCAATTTTACCATTTATTTATTGTATATATTATCCATCTTTATTTTTTTATATACAATGTAAATAACTGTAAATATTTTCATAATTATATAAAATAAAAATAAGAAATACTTAAAAATAATAATAATAAAATAAATAAAAATTTCTTTATTTGTATATGTGTATAATGTACTATATGTGTATATTACTTGTATATTACTAATTTCCTTATATAAAAAACCATCAAAGATTAATTTCTAATATTAATTAATTAAATTAATATAATTACGAAATTTTGATTTTATTTATTTATTTTATTTAATTATTTGATTTGAAAAACTACCATGTACATAAGATTTGATTTTTTACCTTAAATAACCACCATTAAGGTGGCTAATTAATTTTTGTAGATTAATTATTTTAATTATTTTATTTAATTACTAATTTCATTTTTAATTTATTAATTTTTTATTTATTTAATTATCCACTAAATACCTTCTTTTTTGTAATTATTTTTCTTTTTGATTTTTCTTCTTCTGTTTAATCGAACTCTTCCTCCCTCATTTCTTTTTGATCAATCTTTGGTGGAGAGGAGCCTGATATCCAAGAGCTTCTTGTCGTAGAAGAGTGCCTAGCCTCTGAGCCATCCCGTGACGAGTTGATCCTTGTCAAGGCCATCACGGCAAGTCCGATCCCAAGGTAAGATCCACTTTAATCTCTGCCATTCTTCTAGATAAATTTTAGATTTAATTTATGTTTCGATTCCACGATTAAATTTTAGATCTTACTTCAAAAATATCTATCCTGATTTGATGTTGTAATCCGATTCGATCACAACATTCATCTTCTCGATCTATCCGCGTTCACGTTCTACCTCATACGATCTTTCATCTCCGACCACACACGGTGGTCGAAGACACAGATCTTCCCTCACAATCGTCAGATCTAATTTTCCATTCACATATTCTATCCAATAAATTTTGATCGAGCTATCGTGCTCGAGTCCATTTTTGTTCTATAACAAAATTAATTAATAAAAAATAATATAATATTTCCTACACTTTTTCTCTCTAACATTTATGTTGCAGGAATAAAAAAATAAAAAACCTTAATATTAACATTTTTTATTACAAGAAAACAAATAAAAAAACTAAAAAATTTATTAATAATTTTAAAAAATACTTTGGTTAAAGTTTTCAAAAAAAAACAAAAACAAAAAAAAATCAAAAAGGGGAATGGCAGCCCTACGCAGCCTTGTCCACCCCCATGCCACCGTCATTCTGCTCCATCTTCTTTGACACCTCCTGGTCGGAGCCAGGAGCCGCCTCCATCGACGGCTGCCACCTCCTGTCTGGAGTTGTTCATCGCCCTTGCAACTTCCATCCGCTCGCCGACCCTAGCCGTCGAGCTTCCTCTGCTACCACCGTGGTATCTTCCCTCTGCATTGTCGACCAATGCAGGCCCGAGGCCTGCCGCCTCTCCTCCGACTGGGCCACCTCCACAGCAGGAGCCCCCAACCGTGAATCCTAGCATGCCCACGTCGACATCAGGGGCATGTGTCGCCTCCCTCACCCGCATCGACCTCCTCTGCAGAGCAACCCATGCCCCCTCACGGAGGAGAAGACCACCATCGCCTTTGCGAACCACCGACCATCGCTCCTCCCGCAGCTTCATCAACCGTCGCCTTGTGCGTCCCTCCAGCTATGTAGAGCTATCCCCTACGCGAGTCGTACCCACCTCCATTATCCTCCGTCGCTCGAAGCGAGTCCCTAGATTGTTGCCTTCGTCCTTGCGCCACCACCGACCGCCGAGTCAACGAAGACCTCCACGTTGTTATCGTTGCTTTGGAGAGAATGAAGGGGCTACGTCCCTTTTTCCTTATGTTCGAGGGAAAGAAACAAACAAAGGACCTCCTCTTGAAGACAATTTTATTGGACAACATTTACAAATATTCCCCTAAAATTCATAAATATTGCAAAATCAACCCCTGCCTACTTCAAGTCAACCGTGTTGCATATGGTCCCATGGGTAATTTGCCATTTCTACATCTTGTTTTATACATGTTATTTTATGATGCAAAAATATTAAATATTTGCAAATAAATCCTTGTTCTTCATACATTATTTTGCATCCCTTTTCTTATCAAATAAATACTTTTTGTAATCAATAAATTCTGAAAAATTCATGTTAATTGCCTGCTTGTGATTTCTTCATTGTATATAATTTTCGTGGTATTTTGACTTCATTTTCTAGTTATAAAAAATCAAAAACAGCTTCATTTTCTTTGCCTAACATTTGAAAAATCATTAAAAATAAAAATTATCTTAAAAATCCAAAAAATTAGAATAGATTTCTTTTTCTGTCTTTTAATTTCCGTGAAATTTTCATGCATATAACTATTTTTAAAAACCAAAAACAGCAAAATATCAAAAATCTTAAAAAAATCATAGAAAATCGTAGAAAAATAAAAAGTTTGTGTTCTCAAGTCATATGTGTATATATTTGTCTATATTTTAGCATAAAAATAATTCTCATGAATTTTGGACACTTAAATATTTTTCAGTTGCAAATTACTCCAGGCTGTGCACTGTTTACCTTTTTTTGCTACTGTTTGATTTTTATAAAGTCACAAAAACATCAGAAAACTTAAAAAAATTATCAAAAATATTTTAAAAATTATAAAAACCAAAATTATATTCTTTTGCAATTTTTTGAGCATTTTTTACTATTTTGAAAATTACATAAAGAGTGTGGTGGATGTATTTCTCCCTTGCGCATATTGTTCTCTATTTAAAAATTAAAAATTTAAATATAAAAAACCACTAGAAATCTTTATTTTTGAAATTTGACTACTAAGTTCTTTAATCATGCTCCTTGTATTCGACCATGGTCGATATACCATGTAAATAAAAAAGCGAAGACAGCTTACATTACATTTTCTTGATTTCATTGAGTGGTTTTTCTTGTTTACCGAACTGATTAACTAGGGACAACGATATTGCATATTTTTTCCACCTCAGTCAATCTCGATTTTCCACTCATCAAAAATTGACCTAGCATATCAAAGTAAGTTATCTGGTATCGGAATATAACCATATGCTTTTGACCTCCAATATAGCCTCCGTGATAATCTTACGTGCTCACTAATCCATCTCAATATAATAACACGAGAATATTGTTGGATGTCATATTTAATGAAAAAACATATGGATTGATTATTAGATATAATTTAAGAGTAAAAAAGCAATGATCAATACATTTTGACAAAGCTTATACTTTATATCTTGAATGTATGTAGATATGTAACGATTAAAATTTAATCTATGATATTAATATTTATTTTTTAAATTGTATAATTATTATTAATTGTTGTATATTTTGTATTATGTATTGAGTGTAATTTAAATATCCAAATTTCATATGAAACCTAACAATTAATTACATTCATCTAAGGTCACTTGATTTTAACATGAGATTATTTAAATCACATAAAAATGAATACATGTTCAATTTGCAAAAAAAAATTAATTGATATGAACAAAATTTGCACATCTAGTTAATATTAGGAAAGAAAAAATATAGAATAAATTAAAATTATCTAGAATGAATAATGCCCTCAAAGCTATAAAATATATCTGAATAGCTGAGTAGATAATAATGACATATATCCATAAAAATATATTCTCCTCTATCAATAAAAACCCTGCAAAAATTATTACGAAAAAAAAGAAGCTTATCGATTCACTCTTACACGAATAAGAATAGAAAAAGGTCATATGAGAGAACATCAATTATGCGAGAGAGATCAAGAAGGTCGAGAAGAAGAAATGAAAAATGAGGAGAAAGAAGAGGTTGGGGAGGAGAAGTAAGGAATCGAATAGGTGGGGGAGGGGGGTTATAAGGCAGAAGAAAAGGAGGGCAATGGCTGAATTTGCAAACGGTTCTCTCCCAAAGCCGCACCTCGGGTGCCGATTTGGGGATGCGCCTAGGACCATCATCAAATCGGCACCCGAGGTACCGATTTGGGAGAGAATCGTTGGAGTTTCTCCTCAAATCGACACCTCTAGTACCAATATCACTACAAGAAATTGGATCTAAGACAACGAATAATTTGAATATTCGTTGCTATATCTTCCGATGTTAAAGATTTAACAACGAATATTATTCGTTGTGAAATGATCTTTTGTACTTGTAATTAGCAGCGAATATCATATTCATTGTTAAAGGTCCATATAACGACGATTTTTTCGTTGAATTATTCGTTAAAATTCACGCTAATCGTTGCCATATTTATCAACGATTAGAAGAAAACGACAACGAATAATCGTTGTTATATGATTTGTTGCGAGGAATATAGCAATGAATATCATTATTCGTTGCGAATTTAAAGAAGTAAGCCACGGATAATATTTGTTGTTATATATTTAACAACGGAAGATATGGCAACGAATATTAAATTATTCGTTGCCTTAGGTCAATTCTCTTGTAGTGTATGTATCTAAATTTTAATTATTAAATCATAATGCTTATTTAATTAATTATGAATATTTTAATATTTATTTAAAAAAGTCCATATCAGCGTATTTGCATACATTCAGAGGAGTACAAGTATAAAACTCCCTATATTTATATACGTAGCCATATTTGTATTCGAAATCGGTTTAACCATTTTATATGTGGTTTAGTTTCGTTTGTTTTAAAAGCTTGATGGCATCGTCATTTGCTTGAATCCGTTTGACTTCAATGTTGGTGTGAATACGAAAGGAACAAGAAGATGACTACCAAGGCATTAGGATAAAAATAATTAACAGAAGGATATTTTTATACCAATGCCTTTTTGAGTTTTTTCCAGCAACACCTATTCTGTTGATTTTTTCACTGTTAAATGTGTGTCCCTGTATTTCTACGAAATTCGCAGTAGTGTTATTTCGTGAGTGTGATATAAGGGCATAAGTGTCATAAAAGAAGGGTACGATTGTGAATTTGTATGATCATAGGTGCACAAATATAACTGTAAAAAAAATTAACGGCATAATTATTGCAAAAAGATTTTTACACTCATACCCCTACGAGATTCTACAATAACAATTATGCCTTGCATGCTTTATAGTAACACTTGTGCCTTTATATTCTTACAAAATCTACAGTATCGTCATTCACTTGACAGAATATTAGGGTATAAGTGTGATAAGAGATTGGTAGCAGTGTGAATTTGTAAGAATACATAGGCACAAGTGTTATTGCAAAGAAGGTAGGGATATAAATGCACAAAACAAGGATCCAACACCACAAAGAACACAAGGATTTACATGGAAACCCTACAATGAGAGAGAAAACCATAGGGACACACACAACCCTAATCTCCTAAAACTTGAGGATTAGGGTTCGTAATCACTTTGTAATATGTAAAAGAAGGGAGGATGAGTACAATATAAATAGAGATGGGTAAATAGTCCCCCGTCAAAGGTCTGTTTACCCAAAGGAGTACATCACCCTTTAACACTCCCCCTCAAGTTGGGTGTGTGTATCAAGCATACCCAACTTACCTACATTTAGCTCAAATTGCACCGTAGGTAGCCTCTTTGTGAAGAGATCTGCAACTTGATAAGTAGATTTTATGCAGGGAAGGCATAAGTTATATGCATCAATCTTTTCACGAATGAAATGTCGATCAATCTCTACATGCTTTGTGCGATCAAGCATAACATAATTATTGGCAAGATTTATAGCTGCTTTGTTGTAACAAAACATTTTCATAGGTGTGCGCACTTCAGTATCCAAATCTTTCATCCACATTTTTAGCCACAAGATCTCAGTGACACCATTCGCAAGAGCATGGTATTCAGCCTCAGCAATAGACCTGGAAACAATATTTTGTTTCTTACTCCTTTAAATAGCTAGATTCCCACAAAGGTACACTAGATAACCAGAGGTAGAACGTTTGTCATCGACTGACCCTGCCCAATCTGCATCAGTATAGCCTTCAATTCCATATTCTGATTTTTCTTTAACATGAGACCCCTTCCAGGTGATTTCTCTAGATAACACAATATCCTATTTACAACATTCATGTGTGTGGCAGTAGGAACATGCATGAATTGACTGACAACATTCACTGTGTAAGTGATATCGGGTCTAGTAAGGGTAAGATAGATTAGTTTCTACACTAATCTTTGATATCTTCCTTTCCTTTCTTCATCAAGAAAATCACCATCTTCCTTGCTTAATTTATGATTCACTTCCATATGAGTAGTGACCGGTTTGCACCCCATTATGCATGTATTTCTTAATAATTCAAGAGCATATTTGTGTTGATTCAAACACATACTTTTTGGAGAACGAGCCATTTCAATACCAAGAAAACCTTCAGTTTTCCTAAGTCCTTCAATTCAAACTCGATTGCAAGAACTTGCTTGATATTATATTGCTCCTTATCATCATCACCTGTAAGAATCATATCATCAACGTAGATCAAAAAATCTTTTGTCACCATTTCTTTTTATGATAGTGTGTGATCTCCATTCATTTGGATGTAACCACTGTTCAACAAAACAACTCTAAGTTGTTCAAACCAAGCCCGAGAAGATTGCTTTAGACCATACAACACCTTCTTCAGTTTGCAACATTTTCTCTTTTTCTCATATCCACGGGCATTTTCATATAAACCTCCTCCTTGAGACTTCCATTTAGGAAGGAATTTTAACATCAAGGAGATGTAATTTCCAAGATAGTTAAACTGCCAAACATATAAGCACTCTTACGATGTTCATCATGGCCACTGGAGAAAATATCTCAAGGTAGTCAACGCTATATTTGTGGTTGTATCCTCTAGCCATCAATCAAGCCTTAAATTTGACAATTTTTCCATCTACATTATAATTGATAGTGTACATCCATTTAGAGCCAACAAGATGAGCATATTTAGGATTATCTACCTCCTCTCAAGTTTCATTCTTAATAAATGCATTCATCTCTTCCTTCATAGCATTCACCCATTGTGGGTCATTTTGAGCCTCGGTAGTACTCGTATTCCTGAGAACAGAATGAAAATCCATGGATTATAAGAAACATTTATAGCTTGGACTCAACCCTATATAAGAGGATAAGTTATCAACAGGGTAACATGTTGTATTAAAAATTGTATTTAGGTATTAATTGGAAAACCTATGTAATTACAATTGGAATTAATTTGGTTTCAATTTGGAAACCAAATGGGTTGGAGGGAAGTTGGAAATTCCCAAATTTGAAACATGGACGAGTTTGGGTTGAAGTTTAGTATCATACCTTAGAGATCTAAACTTTTGGTGGACTTATATATAGGTCCCCACCCCAAGCTCTTGTAGCAATAGTATAGAGGAGGAATGGAGGACCACACACGCGCGCGCGCTCCGCTCCGTCTCCGGCACCGGCCCGGGCCCGGGCCCGGGAGAGTCAATTCGGATCTCGGATCTCGATACTTTTGCTGCGGTTTTCATTTGGCTGATCGATTAAATTAATCAGGCAGATTAATTTGATTTCGATCACATTGGGAATCGGACTTGATCCAAACGACTGGACTTAGCCGCGGTTTTGGAATCCGAAAGGACACGCTCTTTGAGGGGCGTTTTTGGAAACTGAAGGGAGCACGCGCTAGGGCACGCGAGCTCCTCTTTTTATATCCCTCACCCGATGCCATCTTTCTTCACTCGTAAGAAAAACCCGCTGTCACTCTTGTTCTCTCTCTCGTGCGCTTGCGACCCTGTTTCTTCTCGGCTTCAAGTTCTCGGAGGTGCTTTCGTGGACTATCTCGTCGGTGTGCGTGCACGACGACCGTGAACCGTCGTATCCTGGGAGCGGATCGTCAGTACCCTATGCACCGGTATTGTGGGGACGAAATCCTCTCTAAGGACAGTCCATTTCATGGACGCTTCGGTGATGATCTAATCTATTTTCCCATTTCTCTGCTGTTATTCGTTTATTGCTTTGCCTTTCTTGGATCACACCCTATGTTGTGTTCCCAATTTAATAATTGGTTCCTTTGTGCACTTCGTAATCTGAAAATGAATGGGAAACGTATGATGATCATTTTGTTGATTGTTTCCGTTTCTCTGTTAATTCATTTGGATTCATATAATAAATATTTATTATGCACGCTGATAACCCTGTTTACAACACTGGCTGTATCCTCTAGCCATCAATCAAGTCTTAATTTTGTCCATTTTTCCATCTACATTATAATTAATAGTGTACATCCATTTGGAGCCAACAAGATGAGCATATTTAGGATTATCTAGCTCCTCTCAAGTTTCCTTCTTAATAAACGCATTCATCTCTTCCTTCATAGCATTCACCCATTGTGGGTATTTTGAGCCTCAATAGTATTCGTATTCCTAATAACAGAATGAAAATTTTTGGACTATAAGAAACATTTATAGCTTGGACTCAACCTTGTATAAGAGGATAAGTTATCAACAGGGTAACAAGTGCAAGGTCTGCTTGCTTTGACATACTTTCTTACTACAATGGAATGATTATCAAACAAATTTCCAGAATTATCTTCATCTGTAACATGAGAGAGAGAGAGTAACTTACATAATTATCTTGGCTTGGATCATTCGGGGTGAGATTGGGGATATGGTTTGGTATGATCTCATCTTCAATGTTCACATCAACTACAGAATCACATGCGCATCACTTTCATATGTGTCATCATTTTCATTAACGTTGGGCCTAATTTTCTTACCAATTTGGATTGTCACCCGTGTCCCATCAGTCAAAAAATATGAAGTCATGTTTCTTCTAAATTATCACCATTTGAAAATTCCCCTGAGAAAGATTACGTAGATAATAGGATTTGTTCTAGAAAAAAGTGGCAATCTTTGCTGACATGAAGACGACACGAGATGGGATCATAACATTTATATCTCTTCTGACTATTGAAATAACGAAGGAAAATGCACTTGATAGTCTGTGGATCTAATTTTTCGTATGCTTGGACCCGAGTTAAGAAGGAAATAAATACAACCAAATACACACGGCTTAAGTCCAAACAAATCCTTATTTAGATGCAAAATAGAATAAGGAGATCATTTTCCAAGCAATATTGAGGGAATTATGTTAATGAGAAGTTGTGGTTAACACAACCTCGCCCCAAAAAAAGCCTTCGGTACATTTCTTTGGTAAAGAAGGGGTCTGATCACATTCATCAAGTGTCGATTCTTTCTCTCTGCTATCACATTTTGTTGGTTTGTGTAACTGCATGAGGTCTCATGAATAATCCCTTTCCCATCAAGAAAACATCTTAAGGAACTTTCTAAATATTCTCTAGCATTATCGGTCCTCATAGTTTTAAGTGTAGTATTAGACTGAGTCTCAACCATGGACACAAAAGTTTTAACCACATTAGGAACCTTACTTCTACTCTTTAGAAAGTACACAAAAATGGTCCTTGAGAAATCATCAATAAAAGTTATAAAGTAACTATGACTGTCCAAACTTTTTATACTTGAAGGCCCCCAAACATCCTAATGAACAATCTCAAACAAACTTGTACTTGTTTTAGTCAAAATTGGAAAAGTATTTCTATTTTTCTTGGATATATATGGTTAAAAATAAATCTAAGACTATATTTATTTACGAAAAAAAAATATAGGGAGACATATGTTTGCGGATATCAAAACGATATTCATATCCGCATCCATTTTAAAACGTATACGTGTACTGATGTCAAAATCTGTATAAAACGGATACGGTGACGGATCTGATACAGATATATCCATATCCGTTTGCATCCCTACTCCTATGCCCTCCATCTAGAACATGTAATTTTAACTGTCTTAGAATTGCTGTGAAGGACATGTTCTAGATGGAGGGCATAGGAGTCTCTGTTTCTGATGAAATTGAAATAGCATACATGAGGGACAAATAAATGAATATACATGGTGCTATTTTTAAAAAAATAAAAAAGTATAAGTTATAAGCCCGGGTGCATGTAAAATTACATGCACCTTGGTGCATACTCCCTATCCTCCACACACACACACACACACACACACACACACACACACACACACACACACACACACAGACACACACACACACACACACACACACACACACACACACACACACACACACACACACACACACATATATATGGGTAAAATGGGGCTGCCCCCAGGGAGTAGCCAACTTGGCTACTCCCACCCCTATTTTCCCCTCATTTTTTTATTTTTTTGGAAAATAAAAATTTGTATATTCATCATTATATCCCTCTCACATTCTATTAAAATTTCGTCAGAAACAGAGACTCCTAAGTCCTCCATCCAGACGTCATTTTTTTAATGGTCGCAGGATTTTTTAAATTGACCATGTTTGGATGGAGGCCGTAGGAGTCTCTGTTTCTAACGAAATTATAATAGAATGTGAGAGGGATATAATTTTGAATATACAAATTTTTATTTTCCAAAAAATAAAAAAAATGAGGAAAAAATAGGGGTGGGAGTAGCCAAGTTGGCTACTCCCTGGGGGCAGCCCCATTTACCTCTACATATATATATACATAAATATATGTATACCTACATATATACATATACATATACATATACATATACATATACATATACATATACATATACATATACATATACATATATATACACACACACACACACACACATGTGTGTGTATACAGATATATATGCGCACATACACGCACACGCGCTGCACACGCCCCTCCCCCCCACACACAAACAGATATATATAATATATATAGAGGAGTGATCCTATGAGAGCAAAAAATGTGAGAGCATGAGAGCATGCATTCTATACCACATGATCATGTTTTCTCTCTCTCCTGGTCTTCTCTCTCTTACTTGGATCATGTGGTCTAGAATGCATGCTCTCATGCTCTCCCAGGATCACTCCTATTTGTATAAAACATGGCACTTTAGTAGAATACGTATATAGTTTGTATTATAGGTGCACGTTATAAATACAAAGCCGCATACAAAACTGCGCATTATAATACAAACATTAAAACTGCATATTATAATACAAAACTGTATATGGATTATACTAAAGTCATCATGTTTTATTCAAAAAGGGGTTGGCCTTCCTTAGCTTTGGAAGGACTGCGTCCTATTTGAAAGAAATCCTATATATATATATATATATATATATATAGGGGCGATCCTATGAGATGGGATTTTGTGAGATGGTGAGATGGGACATTCTGGACCACAAGTTTCTTTATTCTCTCTCCTGCCTTTCTCTCTCCTGGTTAGAACTAGTGGTCCAGAATGTCCCATCTCAGCAAAATCCCATCTCATAGGATCGCCCCTCTCTCTCTCTATACATATACATATATATATATATATATATATATATATATATATATGAGGAGTGATCATATGAGAGCAAAAAGTTGTAAGAGTATGAGAGGGATGATTCTGTACCGCATGATTCACTCAAGAGAGAGAAGACCAGGGGAGAGAAAACAGAATCATGTGGTCCAGAATCATTCCTCTCATGTTCTCATAATTTTTTGCTCTCATAGGATCACTCCTCATATATATATATATATATATATATATATATATGGTTGGGATGCATGCACTCAGGTGCATGTAATTTTACATGCATCGGGGCCTATATCTTCCCGTTTTGATATGGTGCCTCCTAAAATGTTAAATAATTTATTATATTATGGAGCATGGTTCAAATCCTCTCACCAACAATTTTTTTTAATTTAAAAATTAGTTCCTCTATAATTTGATATTAAATGGCACTAAAGTTCAGTTATTCTCCCATTTTTTTAGAACTCCTTACCAACAAAATAAACTTCATTGCTTCATTTTAAACATGGTATTATTTGTGTAAAAAATTTACTTGATATAAGAGAATTTAGAAAAGTTTAAATAATTAGATTTAACAAAAATGTAAAAATCAACATCGAAAATAATAATTTACTTGAAAATCTAACCACGCTAATAAATTTTAAATCATAAATTTACCAAAATAAAAAATAACATTTGAAAGTATTCAATTTATTTAGAAATATCATTTAAAAATATAATATTTTTTTTCCATTTTGAGCATACATGTAAGCCGTCTACTTGACTCCTCAATGATAAAATTCCTGATTCTACCCTATGTATAATAAATGAGTAAATAATATAGAGATCTATATTTTTCTTACCACATTTGAAAATGAATGCAATATATTTCCACTAATTGTATAACATATTTGGAGATATGCACAAAAGTTGATTTATATATACAATATACACATGGATTCAACAATGCAGATATTTGTATTCGTATCCGTCAAAAACATATGTAACCTTATATGTATCCTTAAAAAAATTAAACAAATATTCATATCCATAAAAAATAAAAAGGAATATCCATATCAATATTTTCGTATCCGCTAAAATAAAAAAATTCATATCCATACGCACTTAAAAACGGATACGACGACGTACGAATATAGACATATTCCTATCCAGTTTCATCCGAGCTACACCACCACCCTTCTAAGAGTTAACCAAAGAATTCCCCAATGTTCGTAAGTTTGTAGAGCTTAGGTAATAAATACGATGATAACAATGCCAACAAATTAATTTACAAAATTTCAAGGTGTAAAAATACCTTTTTTAAAAAAAATAAAAAATTTAAATATATTTGATCTCATCTCTGTCGTTTTCCGAAAAAATGGGATATCCGCGTCGTCGCTTCCCAAGCCTCGAAAGATTGCTGTGAAGGCCCATTGGTGTGGAGTACACTTGGACTAGAAAACGCATACCTCCATTGGCAGAGGTAAACCCACAACAGTTCCTGCACCATGTTCACCACGGGCATGATGGATCTCTCTCTTCCCCGAGTCTCCGCCAAATCCTCATGCCTGTCAGCTCCCGAGCGTGTTTTCTTCTTGGAAGAGTTTTGTGCAGTGTCAGGTCTCCTTCCTCGAGCATATGACATTAGACTTTTTGCAGACACATCCTCGATCCTTTGCTGAAAGGAAAAAATCCCATGCTTCTTCGATGGGGAGAGCAGCTCAGTAGATGCACGTCGGGCATGTTTTCTAGCACGAACATATCATTCATTTTGTGAGTAACTCCTCTTCTCAGCTACTTATCTCTTTTTCTTTGATAATTGTATGCTTCATGCGACCAGTGTAATGCACCACCACCAGATTTAAAGGGGTACAACCATGATCGATTAGAATCTCCAATCCCCCAACTTTACGCAGCGGTGCAAGATATATCACTGATGCAAGGAGCCGAAGAATTCTACCGTCCTCTTGTGGTTAAGGGGATCAAATTAAAAGGCCATCTGAAACCCTATGCAACATCGCGAAACTACCCCTTCTATAGAACACCATTCTACTCCATGGCTCCCTTCCAATGTACACTACAAGGAAAATAAGTTGTTTCTATAGAACTATGTCACGGATATGGAGTTTGCGACCACAGAATTGGGCTCTGCCCACAGCACGTCGTGGTCAGTAAACGTAGCTACAAGTATCGCGTGAGAGTTCTCTAACCACGAATGTGCCGTGGCCACTACAAGTGACCACAAAACTTGTCGTGGCCACAACTCTTGTATGAAGACTTTGGCCACGGATTGTAATTACGAAAAGCAAGTGGCCACGGAATTATCGTGGTCACAAGTTTCCGTAGCCACATTCCGTGGCCACAACTCATTTTTTGTAGTGCTAACCGAAGCACTACTTAGCCTCATAGCTTCGGCTTGAGCATCCATGTCTCCGGAGCCGCACCTACTCAAGGGCCGACACATCCAAGTTTTGGGTCGAGCAACTCCATTTACTCAACTTCATATTCAATACACTATAAGAAAAATATGTTTTGACCACGGAATGTGGCTACGGAAACTTGTGGCCATGATAATTTTGTGACCACTAGTTTCTCATACCTACAATCCGTGGCCAAAGTCTTCATACAAGAGTTGTAGCCACGACAACTTCTTTGGCCACTTGTAATGGCCACGACATATCCGTGGTTATAAAACTCTCGCGACGAGACTTATAGCTGCGGCTACTGTCCACGACGTGTTGTGGTCAGAGCCCAATTTTGTGGCCACAAACCCAATGTCCGTAGGCATAGTTCTGTAGCCACAACTTGTTCTCCTTGTAGTGATAACCACATGGGATGCATATTATTTGCACATATATATGCACATACATATTCGTATAGGTATATGTGTATTGCTATCTAGTGGTTCGTAATAATGTCTGCATTAGGAAGGTAATGTAAAGGGCAGAGCTATATTTCTAATCATGTAATGATATAATATAATAAACAGTTCTGAGCCTCGGATACCCAGCTCCATTGATGGAAAAGATTGCTTAATATTCAAATACACATATATACCGATATTATTCTCATTAACATATATGATCCTGATCTACTTTTTTTATTTTATTATTAATACTATTTGACCATTACAATTTATAAGAATGTGTGGGTGTAAATAAAAAACGTTAGCAGGGCAGAAGTGTAATAAAGAAGGTAGTTAGTTAGCAGGAAAACCCCTCCTCTCCCATTGTTATTATATCATATTATTATAAAGACCTCAGGCGCAGACAGGATATATACCTCTACGCATCTCGTCTTGCTGCTACCGCCGCTCAAGGTAACCTCCACCTCGTTGCTGACGACCATCTTAGGTAATCTCTTCTCTCTTGCCTTCTCTCCCTCAACGTATGCTTCTCCTCCACCTTAAATTTTGATCTTATACCCAAATGGATTGTCTAGATGGATTGTTCTACTCCATCTCCCGTTGATATTTTGATCTTCATATTTTGATCGAATACATGTTTCATGCTAAAATGGATTGTTCTACTCAAAATGAAACACTTGATTTGAAATGACCGGAACGAGGACTGATGGGCATAGTGGGAAGGTTCACGATCGGGGAACATCCTGTGACTCGGGCTATAGAGAAATCGAGAAAATAAAGGAGGGGATGGAGATGGTGGAAGGGAGTGGGAGGGGAATAGCTGGCTAGGGCAGATGAGGGCGAGATCAGTGGGGTCATCGTGATTGACATGAGGGGGTGGAATCGGGTTGATGGTAGAGGCGAAAACATTAACACGAGCAGTAGCACATCCTCCCGTATCAATCCTTTGACGCACATGAGGAAGCAATAACAACGGAGAATCTCGGGGCTTGAGATGCTCTCCAACGGCTATTGGCTCGCAGCTGGAGTGGTCACCTCTTTCGTGCCTTCTCCGATTTAAGGTGGCGGAGCTCCAATATGCAACCGAGAGTGTCGATCGACTGTTGATGTTGCTCGAAGACCAAGATGGTGCTGGCGGTGTGGAATGGAAGACCTTGTTCCTTCTATAACACAGAGGCAAAGGAGCGTGAAGGGGTTGCTGCTCCACTCGATAGCTGTAGCCTTAGTGGATGGTAGCGATGAGCGTATGGCAACATATGAAGAACTTTGTCACATTTGAATCTCCTTCTTATTGATAAGATACTTGTAAGGATGAAATCTTCTCCAGTTATGTTACCCGAGTGATAATCTATTTTTATCACATAAGACTAATACTATAAGTAGTTGTAATGATACTAACCAAATTATATTTAAATTTCATTATATTTAAATTTTAGATATATTTAGACCAAGTAAATTAACTCAAAGTAAATGTTAAGAAAAAATTAATGTTTTTCTATTGAAAATTATTAATGTGTGTGTGCGCGCGTGGGCACTATATATTTATATATATATATATATATATAGGGTAAAATGTGTATGCCCCCTAGGGGGAGCTAACTTAGCTCCCCCCGCCCTTTTTTCACAAAATTTTTTATTTTTTTTGAAAATCTAAAACCGTGTAAATTCATTATTAAATCCCTATATTATGTCATTCAAATTTCATGCGAAACAGAGACTCCTACGACCTCCATCCAAACGGGGTCGATTTAAAAAATCCTGTTACCGTTAAAAAATTGACTGTCTAGATGGAGGCCGTAGGAGTCTCTGTTTCACACGAAATTTTAATGACACAATATAGGGATATAGTGATGAATATTCATGGAAGAAATTTTCAAAAAAAAATAAAAAATATGGAGAAAATGGGGCGGGGGTAGCTAAGTTAGCTACCCCCTGGGGGCAGCCCCATTTTACCCATATATATATATATATATATATATATATATATATATAGGAAAAAATGGGGCTGCCCCCTGGGGGCAGCCAACATGGCTGCCCCCGCCCCATTTTTCGGCGTTTTTTTTATTTTTTTTGAAAAATAAAACCATGTATATTCATCCATATATCCCTCCTACATGCCATTCGAATTTCGTCAGAAACAGAGACTCCTACGGCCTCCATCTCGATGGTATCGATTTAAAAAAATCCTGTTACCGTTAAAAAATTACTGTCCGGATGGAGGCCGTAGGAGTCTCTGTTTCTGACGAAATTCGAATGGTATATAGGAGGGATATAGGGATGAATGTAAATGGTGTTATTTTTCAAAAAAAATAAAAAAATTTGCCCAAATAAGGCGGGGGCAGCCATGTTGGCTGCCCCTAGGGGGCAGCCACATATGACCCATATATATATATATATATATATATATATATATATATATATATATATATATATATATATATATATATGGAAAAAATGGGGCTGCCCCCTGGGGGCAGCCAACATGGCTGCCCCCACCCCATTTTTCCGCATTTTTTTTATTTTTTTTGAAAAATAAAATCATGTATATTCTCCCCTATATCCCTCCTATATGACATTCGAATTTCGTCAGAAACAGAGACTGCTACGGCCTCCATCTCGATGGTATCGATTTAGAAAAATCCTGTTACCGTTAAAAAATTACTGTCCGGATGGAGGCCGTAGGAGTCTCTGTTTCTGACGAAATTCGAATGGTATATAGGAGGGATATAGGGATGAATGTACATGGTGTTATTTTTCAAAAAAAATAAAAAATTTTGCCCAAATAAGGCGGGGGCAGCCATGTTGGCTGCCCCTAGGGGGCAGCCACATATGACCCTATATATATATTTGGGTTTAATGGAGCGACCCCTAGTTGGCTCCCCCCGACATTTTTTCTATTTTTTATTTTCATTGGAAATTTCTTCCGTGAATATTCATCACTATATCCTATATTATGATATTCAAATTCGTGTGAAACATAGACTCCTATAGCCTCCATTCAAACAATCATTTTTTAACGGTAACATAATTGCTAAAAATGACCTCATCTGGATGGAGGCCGTATGATTCTCTATTTTGCACGAAATTTGAATTACATATTATAGGGATATAGTGATGAATATTCACGGAAGAAATTTTCGAAAAAAATAAAAAAGAAAAAATGGGTCAGGGGAGCCAACTTAGCTCCCCCTCAAGGGGGCAACCCCATTTTACTATATATATATATATATATATATATATATATATAGAGGGAGAGAGAGATGTACTATAATAACATGTTTAGAGAAATTTCAGTCAAAATGAATTTTACAGTTAAATTGTCAAGCATAAAGCCATATTTAATTGAAGCATTCTGATATCATTCCTTCTATTCTAATCCAAATTCTGCACCTCTTAAGCTAAGGCCAACTTTTAAACTCAAATCCAAACCATCGGCATAAGAATGATGCTCAGCCATGCATGTCTTAAAAATGGCAATGAAATATGGGATTGGACATCTTGTTCTGAAGGGATCTGTTCCACAAACGAAAGAGTTCTGGGCATGAATATTTGCCAGGACTAAATCTTTTTAATAAGAAAATTTGCAATACATATTTCGTCTGCTCTTCCAGCATCTTGTCAAAATCAGCATGATCCAATCCTTGAACTTGCACTTCACAGAGATGAGCATCACCACCACTTCATTGCATACAATGCTATTTTGTTGTGATTCTAGGTATAAGGATGGCAGGAGGTTGTGTTAAAAGATTGGTGGATAATTTTTTTTGCTACAGTATTAGGGTTTATATTCGCTCGTGCTTTTGTTCTAATGACACGCCATGGGATAAACTTGACAACGATAGAGGATGCCCAAGTTGCACAAGCAAAAGATGATGAAGATGACATGGTTACTGATGAGCGTTAGTAGAGTCACATGTATCGAAGCTTTCAGAAAATCCAAATGATATAATTTTTATTTTTTATTTTCCTAATTCTTGTCTTATTTATTAAAATAGGACAACAACAAGGATGACATTACGAAAAATGCCATGGAGGAAGAGAATGTGCAATAATTACATGTTCATTCACTAATTGTCATTCAATATTTTTTCAATCTTCTTGTATTAATCATTAGTTGGTAGAATATAATAAATAAATATAGATAAATTATAACAATAGAACAAGATTCTAAAATGAAAAAACAATTGTAAATGAATTATAAGCATGTACTATTGATGTGTGCAGGCCGATATTGAGAATCGGGGCCCCGATGATGAAGATGTTGTAAGATTTATTTACATTACTATCATTTTTAAGAAACAAATTTGATATGACTAATAAATATTTGGAATCTTCTTTTGTATAACAATGACATGGAAATATTTGAACAATTCATGAAAGAAATAGAAAGCACTCAACAATGGTTCAAAGGTTTTATAAATCGTCTACAGGTAAATTTAGAAAATGACTTATTTTCTAAAATCTAGAAATCCTTTCTATATTTTTTAGTTTAGAATATATGTATTACGTTCCTGGTGTATGTTTTATTTTAAGTCACGTGTTTCATCATCTCTCATTCTTTTATAAAGTCTCTTTCAAAATATCCCACCCTCTTGGGGCCTATAAATACCACCTAAGAGGTCCTCATTTCATACACAACAACAAGAAGAAATCCTCTACCAACACAAGAGTCTCTCAAGTGTTCTCCTCCTTTCAAGTGTTGTAAGTCCCTCTTCTTTTATTATAAGTATTACAAATCCTTTGCTTATAAAGTCTAAGACTTGTATGCAAGTTCAAGTTTTTAACGAGAAGAAGTTCTTGAGTTTTTATCTACCTTGTGCATTAATCCACATCCTCTCCCTGTAAATTGCTTCTTATCTACCATCAATCTTTCGTTGCTCCTACAAAACTTGTAAGGAGGAGGACACTTGAGAGACTCTTGAGTTGGTAGATGACTTCTTCTTATTGTTGTGTATGAAATGAGGACCTATTGGGTTGTATTTATAGGCCTCCAAGAGGATGGAGATATTTGGAAGAGAGATCTAGACACCTCTTCCATGCTTAGCCTTTAAGTAGAAATATCTAGATATTTTGGTGGAAGGTGGTGAAATATCTAGATATTTTCTCCACCTCTTTCTTTTCTAGAATATTCTCCCAAGTGGATATCTTTATTAAATTTTTACATATGTTGGCGGACTATATAGACCCACTTGTCTTCATATGGGTTGGAGGATTGTAGGTTCATTTGTATATGTGCCCATTACAATAATAATACTTCTTAAGCAAATTATAAATTATTTTTTCAACAAGAAGTATGTTTTTAGGAAAGTCAATTAAAAGTTATTGATTATTATTTTACTTGTACTTATAATGCCCCTCCAATGTTAACTTTCAATCTTCATCCCTATCTATAATGACATAATAGCCTTGATCACTAGTGGGCTAGAACACCCCAACATCATGGAATTTATTTTTTTGCTAAATTAAGATAGCACGAGACATGATTCAAATTCCTAAACACTCTAATTAACGAGATGAAACTTTTATACTAGCAAAATTACTAATTTACAAACACAAACAACATATCCAAGAACACCATGACTGTCTTCTATTAAAAAATATGTCAAAAAATCTTAATCGTAAATCATGGACATATGATCTAAAATATCATAACTCGAGGAAGGTCCAAAAATCATAATAGTATTAAACGAAAGACTACAACAGAAGGAAAAGGATGACTTTAGACTTCATACCCATGCAATACACCCCACAAAAATCACTGCACTTTCCTTACTGAGTGATTTTTCCTTGACATGCTTGCGTTCATTTTCCTTGATAGACTTGCATTCATTTTCCTTTGTAGACCTGCAAAATCAGTAATGTGCACAATGTGTCAGCTGTTCAGGATGCACTCATTTGCAAAGTCAATGTGTCAACCACAGAGGAGGATCATGGGCATTGTTATTGACAAAACTCTATCCACAATGAAAGAAAAATATTTATGGCTGAAAATAATAATAGATGTCATAAGTATCATTCATTAATGTCAAATTTACCATCATTTTAAAGTCACTCTCAAAACACAATTTTATTTCACTATTTTCTATTCCTATGCTTCCTTGGGAAGATGCCTCCATGAATTTTGTTTTGGGACTTTCACTGCTCACACTGACGTGATCTTAGATCAATGGCTTGCATTGAGGTGCTGAGGAGTTACGTAGATCATCATATTACTTAGCACATCAATGATCCAAATCACGTTGCTAATGTGTAGTTCATATCATCTAGTGCCTCTTAGTATATATGGCCCGAATCAATCTTATATAAGTGAATCTCGATAATTTGTTGGATTAGATAGATACTTTGCATGAAGAACATGAACTCTCACATGATGAACTTCAATCAACTTGATCTCCCTTGATTCATAATTGATCAGCCTTGGATTGTAGCAAACAACTTCATTTAGTCAAGCTATGTCCAATGGTACTAATTGAATTTATTAATTCAAGTTTGATTAGGATTTATTTACTTAATATTCGAAAAAAATTCGATTCAAAATAAAAACAAATTGAATTTGAATTTGACTTGTGGATTCGATATTCGGATGAATCAAATTTGAATTAACATGAATTTGCTCAAGAATATTTCGATTCGATATTGATATACATACTTCCACAAATATGCATCCATATATTTACATCTATGTACATATTTCAAACATATATGCATGCATATAATACATACATATTTGCATACACATGTAAAATCATCGCTCTCGGTCGATCCATATTCTTTTCAGATGTTTTTGTTTAGGGAGTTGTAGTATATAATATTAAAGAATTGACGTGTATTTAGTCCAAATTTATTTGAAGAAAATAAATGTGAAAAATAATATATAAACATCATTTAATTTATGTTATAAGATATAGTATTTGCATTGTATAAGTAGGCATAACATGACAAAGTATGAAAACTGACTCAAATGATTTTTCATTTGTATTTCGATTTCTTCAATCACATAATTAATAATACTTTATCGCTAAGTACGGTAGTAGAAATTGTTTACATGATTCCTGTTGTTGCAGTAAACATCTGAATGAAATCTCAAATCTTCCCACTAAACACGTTTAAATGGCTAATCTTAACTTTTTTTTCATACCAAAACTTCAATAGTAAGATTTATCACATCTAGACTTAATTGACATAATTTCCTTACTTCCATGCTACACCAATGTGGCTTGTCATTGTGTAACGAGTATATGCAATAATAGGCTCATATGGTGTGATCTAATCTATTTTTTCTCTCATTACAAGTTCAAGTTAAGCCATCACTCAATCTACCCAAAAGCCCGTCAAACTAATTACAACCTTGGGTTATTATTTTCATGTTAGTTCAATTACTCTTAATTACCAGTTTATGCCATTTCTTAGTTTTTTTTCAATTTTTATGGTAGAAGATTATCCCATATCTTAAAATAAGCTCAAGTGATTCATGTACGAAACATGTCGTGAGTTGAGAGCGATGGTCCTCCGTGCATCAATTATAGAAAACATATAAGTTCGGATCTCTACTTCTTTTTTTAGCCTAGTGATTTTATATAGATATGAACTACTTATTATAAATATGATGATCAATATTAGTATGCTATTCAAAAATTTCAAAGAATTTACGAGAATTATAAAACACTTTAAGCCATCCAATTTAATATTAATGTATTATAATCCCACATAACTGATTCTTTGTATATGAAAAATTCTATGTGTTTTATGACTATAGTTTTCTGATATTGATTGTCCACATGACGAATAAAGTGATTTTACTTTTTAAGTCAATTTATGCTATTCCATTTTTAAAATACTTTTATTGTTTGTCAATATGAGCTTTATCATATCTTGTTTTACATGCAATGATAATTACAATACGTTCAACTTTTTTCAATACTTTTAAAAAAAAACTTTCTGATAATAATATTCTCTCTTTAATGATTATTACGTAGTTATATTATATTCATATTTTTTTCATCACAAGTAAAAAATTATACATAGATTGTAAAGGACTTATAAAAACTATAAAATATGGGCATTTTTATCCAATATATATTATTTATATGATATTTTCCTTGATTATATATAGTATTTCCAACTTATCTTAATAACCTATGTTCAATATTAGAATTATAAAATAAAATATTTAACATAATAATAGTCTTCATATAAAATTATTTATATAAGCTTTAACAAATCTAGTAATGTTACAAATTCGAAATAAAATGAATAGAATTTGAATATTCAAATCTCATAAGGAACAAAATCCAAATTTAAGTTAGCAAATTCATTTAAAATATGATTCGAATTTGAACTTAAAACTTTAAAAATGAATTGAATTTAAATCTGTATGGATTTGAATGTATTTGATTCGATTAGCATCCCTATCTTTGTCGATTGAATCTCGAATCATGTTTGAAGTTGAAGGATTAATGAGATCGGAGGTTTGGGTACTTGCCGGAGGTAATGTTGCGATAAAAATCGTTCTCTATCAATCTAATATATTGTTGCTATGCTCTGCTGAGAAGATCAGGTCAGAGAGGACTCCTTATATTCTTATTTGCCCTTTGAAAACTACGATCGATGATCAAAATTTTGTAAACATGGAAGTTCACTAGAGATTGATAATAGATGATTGGAATGATAATTAGCCTTCGAATCAAGTCTTGAATGCATGTAGATGAAGAAGCAACTTGAGGCATAATGCATCAACCAAAAATGAATGAGAATGGATGAAATTGAGGCTTCGACGGAGGTGAGAGGCGGAAGCCCTAGTTTAGCCATTGTACGTGTCCAAAGATGATCATATGCATGCCATAGATAAGTCGAGCGAAGGATGATTATGAGGAAAGGGTAAAGATATAGAGAGGAATTTGACATGTCAATAGATCAAGAAAAATGGGAGCAAAAGAGGTAAAGACATCAAGATTAATCAAAGGTGAAATTAGAGAGAGGTAATGGAAATCTAACCCTGAAATGAAGCTAATCGAAATTGCCTGAGGTTGAGGAAGCTTCTGTAATCAATCATGACCTCTACATAATGCAAAGATAAGAGGACTGAGCTCATTGAAGGTGGAGTAATGATGGAGATGACTGATCTGATCAGATCTCATCCCAAATCCTTGCCTAAATGCTTTGCTTTGGCAAGGGATCACTTATGAGACCTGTCACATCCAACAGATTGCTCAGAGCTAATCTAAATGGGGTGGAAAATGGTAACAAGATATTAGATTCTAGGTAAGTTTTGGTTATTTACAGATAAGATGGTTTGGCTCAATTCATTGAACTTGGACAGGTCATTGGTTGTCGACGAAGTTAAACGAATGTTGTTCTAACGCCCGCAAAGAGAAAGGTCTAGAAGGTATCATATATTGGTTAGGGAAAATGTAAGAAAAGGAAGAGGCATTAGGTTGAAAACTAGTAACTGGCTGATGACCCTGACCTCAGCTACTCGGGTTAAGGTGTAAATACGGTCGTTGCGACCCGAACCGCGAGGCTAAGTCAATCAAGAAAATCAAGAGCACCAAGGATAAAAATCAACAAATCGAGCAAAAAATAGTGGTCTAGCTATTTATTTTACCTGGTATAGCTACTAGGGTCGAACTCAAGAAGCACGGTATGCCAAGGCTACGAAGTAGTCAGAAATCCAAAAAGATAAAAAATGGCAGATTTTATGTTTTTCAAATTTTTTTTGGAATTTTTAATACAAGGAAAAAGTAGAAAAACACCCACAAACTCACAAACCAACAATTATTTAACACATAAAAAATGCCCAGAAAATTCAAATAAAAATATTTTGGGTTTAGAAATATTTAGATGTTTTTGTTAATTTTCTTGAATTTTTCTGATTTTTAGTTGATTTTCTAAAAAAATGAAACAAGGCCAAAAAAGCTAAACAGTGTACAACTGAAATCTAAAGGCAAGTTAAAAATACTTAAAATGCCTGCTAAATCCCAACAACAATTTTATGTGAAACTATAAACTAAAAACTAATTGCACAAGAAGAAAAAATATTTTTTGATTTTTTTATGAATTTTTAATGATTTTTATAAGATTTTGAATGTTTTTCAATTTTCATGGGTTTTATAAATGTAAATGCGGTAAAAATTGGATTGAATTAAAAACAAAACAACATAAGCACACGTGATTATTTTTAGAATTTTTCAAGGGTTTTTAATATATTTAGTGGATTTTCAACAAAAAATAGTAGAGATTTTTAGGGTTTTGAATTTTTAAAATACTAAATAAAAAAATGAGCCCAAAAATTCATAGAAATTCTTCCACCATGGCAGGAGCCGTGTTTCAAAATTTCACGAATTTTGGACGAAGTTTGCTATTTATTTAATTTAAAATCAAAGGCACAGCATACATGGACCTAAATGCAATGAAAACATGTTCCAGGGACTACAGGATAACACACATAGAATGCAAAAGGTCTTTTCTGTAATTTTTCGACAAATTTTAGCACATGTCCAATAACATCACGCACAGGGGTATAAGTGCAAATACTAAAACTAAAACATCAAAACATAACGTCAATTAGGACCAGGGTAGTACATGCAAAAATCCAAAAAATGCACGTGATGATGAACGTGCAACCACAAAGGAAGGACTAAAATGTAAATATGAAAAACTGTAAGGGCACAGATGAAAAATGGTCCACTGTGTACTTTTTATTTTACAGACTAAATGACAAATAAAGTAAATGCAGGTTCGAGTTTTTAGGTTTTGGTCAACTTGAGTTATTCAGCTCCGTTCGTCGTCGTCGGACCCTCCTTTTGTTGTCCCGACGACCATACCACCTCCAAGAGACTACTCCCCATCTTCTACACTCATCCACTCATCCCGATTCGTCCAGGAACGGGGTTTGGACCCTCCGCCGCCGCTTCGTCGGAGGGTCACAGCATGACACTCCGGCCACCCCTTTCGTGTTTTGGCAGGTCAAGGAATTTTGCCCTTGACCCTGTGGTTTGCCTGTGCAGGTTAGAGCTCCTCGAGACCTCATCTGGAGGTCAAGATAACCTGGCACAGCTGCTCCAGGTACCTTAGCACCGCTGGGGTATTCCAGACCTCCCCAGCCTCACGGAGCATATCGGGAGCTGCGGATCATCATCAGCTTCCTTTTCCCCATCGTAGCAGCCTCGGAGGATACCTCAGCCGCACGTAGCAGCCGGTCGAAGCACGTCGGAGGCGAGTTCTTCGTCGTTCTTCCAGGAGGTGTCTCCGTCGTTGGAATGAGTCCCCCACCAGTTCTAATCGTCACCATTCGTTATTCGGGAATCGTCAATCGTTGGATCCATCTGAGGATCAGATGTAACCCATCCATCGCCGAATCGGTATCCGCGACTCTCGACCGTCCGATCTTAAGTGAGGACCTGTTCAAGCATTGGATCTATAATAAGAAGGGTAATTTGCACTTAGGCCCTCCTACCTGTTTACATTTCAGCATTAATCCTATAAATATTTTTAGTCATTGTGTTTAGTTTGGATAATTTGCACTTCATACCCTATGCTTTCAGAATTTGCACTCCCTCTGTTTGAGCTTCACGTGGTCTGTCACGTTATTTGCGTATTTCTACCTGAACTTCATAGTTGTTACTGATTGAATTTTTATAAATAGGAATTGCACAAATACCCCTACTTGTCTATTTCACGTACCGCCCTTGTGCGGATCTGGACTTTTTGCATATCTAGACCCATACTCTTTCCACGTGTTATTGTTTGGCTGATAACTTTTAAATAATTGCATTTGGGTCCTTGTGTGATGTGTGCCTTAGGTTATTTTGAATAAATAGCAAATTTCATCTAAAATTCATGAAGTTTTGAAACATGGCTCCTGCCATGTTGTAGGAATTTCCACGAATTTTTGATTGCATTTTGTTTTTATTTGTCATTTTTAAAAATTCAAAAAATTAAAAATTTCTTCTATCCAGTTTTAAAAATCAACTAAAAATATTAAAATCCTTTAAAAATTCCAAAAAAAATTGTTTGTGTTTGTTTTGTTGTGTTTTCACTTCTTGTCCAATTTTTTTCGCATTTGACTTTATAAAACCTAAAAATTGAAAACATTTAAAAACTTAGAAAAATCATTAAAAATTCATAAAAAATTCAAAAAATAGCATTTTCAATTTATGTATTTAGATTTTTATTTTTAGTTTCTCATAAAATTGTTGCTGGAATTTTCTAGGCATCTTAAGTATTTTTAAAGTGCCTTCAGATGCTGGCTGCACATTATTTTGCATTTTCGACCTTATTTCATTTTTAGAAAATTAATTAAAAATCATACAAATTCAAGAAAATTAATAAAAACACCTGAATATTTCTAAAACCCAAAAATATTTTTACTTCAATTTTCTGAGCATTTTTGATGCGTTAAATAATTGTAGGTTTGTGAATTTGTGAATGTTTTTCTACTTTTCCTCATATTAAAATTTGAAAAACATAAAATCCACCAAAACTATTTGCTCCTTGGATTTCTAACTACTTTGTAGCCTAGGCATACCGTGCTCCTTGTGTTTGACCCTGGTAGCTATACCATGTAAAATAAATACCTAGACCCCTTGATTTATTGATTTTTATCCTTGGTGGTCTTGCTTTTCTTGATTGACTTAGTCGCCCAAAGTGGTTAAGGTCGCAACGATCTGAGATACCTTTTTACCTTAGTCACTCGGGTGTGTCATCAGAATAGCACCGTTGCCGGGGAGTGATGAATCCCCATTCATCACTCTTTATTCTTTTATTTTAGCTAGAAATCTTGGCAAAACGTCATATATAATTGTAAATACAATAAGCTACCACTAAGCATGCATTTGTTAAATAATAATTAGCATATATTTATGCAAAAATAAAAGAATAAAGAATAAAAGAAAAATAGGGAAATATTTAGAATAAATATTGAGTGACCTAATCCCAAGAGAGGGCCCAATATGGGCCTTATCGCTAAATAAAAAAAGTAGAGAGAGATAGGGCCACTCTACCTTGTACATATTCTCTCTATGTATATAGATATTTTATTTTCACAAAAATTAAAATAAAAATATGTTTATATTACCTTGTATAAATTTCTGAAAATAAAACAAAAATTAGAAAAAGAAAAAATAAAAATAAAATAAATTCTCTCTACAACTTAGTACATATTACATGTATATAAGTATCATATTCTTATTTATTTGAAATTTGTAAATAACTCATAAAAATAAAATAAAAAATATTTTACACTTTAAATTTTATGTTGTAAATAAATAAAATATAAAATTAGGGTATTTGTACAAAAATAATAAAATAAAAATTAAAATAAAAATAAAGAAGTATTTTATACATGTATATAATGTCATATAATGTATATACCTTAATTTATTTTTCATAAAAATAATTAAAAATCACAAAAAAATAGTTTGAAAAATAATAAATATTTTTCATTGCATAAACTTTTTAAAATAAGATTGTTTGTTATTTTAAATTGAATTTTCAATTATTTTAATTTATCCTTTTTCTGAATGGTCCATAGTGGGGACTGTTGACCCCGGTTAATTATCCCCCTGGACGGTCTTCGCCCGAATCCGATTTTCGCCCGACGTTCTCTAAATTTTCCCGAATTGATCCGACCCCCATTCTGCTCGAGTAGCTGCTCCGATTACCGGGGGACAATCCGTGATCCATGCCCAATGAATCCCCTCGGGATCCGTCCCTCGATCCGCATGCTCACGCTCCACACTTCACGGACCCTGCAAAGTATAAAATATTGAGGAGCTGCATCTTCTGATCTATCTTTGGCCGCCCCCTCGTCTCTGATGTCCTCCATCTCTTCGTATGAGTGAGAGCTTGCGATAGAGAGTGTTGTAGCAAGGTTTCGAGCGATGTAGACTTAGATTCGACATATACTCCGTCGTGCTCCGTCGTGAGGTGAGATCAGCCGCTGGGCCCATCAACCCATTGAGGCAATGACCCCCGGAGGTCCCCAACCTCCAGCAAAGACGACTTCACCCATCTTGTAGCCTCATTTCAGTCTTAGCCGCATTAGATTCGGGTTTTTGGGTTTTTGTCAACTTGAGTTGTTCAGCTCCGTTCGCCATTATCGGACCCTCCTAACGTTGTCCCGACGACCCAACCACCTCCATGAGACTTCTCCCCAACTTCTACACCCATCCACTCAATCCGATTCGTCCAAGAACGGGGTTTGGACCTTCCTCCACCGTCGCTTCACCGGAGGGTCACACCACGACGTGCCAGCCACCCCTTTCTCTTTTGACGGGTTAAGGCATTTTGCCCTCGACCCTATGGTTTGCCAGTTGATGACCAAGAGAGTCGTAATCCAAGACCCGGGTGAAGGTATAAAAACTAGGGTCGTTGCAACCTGGATCTCAAGGACTCAGTCAACAAGAAAAAGAGACCAACAAAAAATAGTGATCAGAAATAAAATCCGAATAATGGTCTTCGCTATTTATTTAACCTGGTATAGAGACCAGGGTCAAACACAAGGAGCACGGATTGGTCGGATCAGCCTATAAAGTAGTCAAAAGATAAAGTGAATAAAATATTTTTGGTGGCTTTTATGTATTTTTAATTTTTTTGTATTTTTAATTATAAAGGAAATATAAGAAAATGGATGAAAAGAACAACTTCAACAATTTATTAAACACTAAAAAATGCTCAGAAAATTCAAATAAAATTATTTTTATATTTTTTATATTTTTAAGGGTTTTTGGTGAATTTTTCAAAATTTTCTATTTTTTAGTTGATTTTATAAAAAAATCAAGAAAGGGGAAAACAATGGATTAATGTGCAGCCAGACTTGAAAGGCTAATAAAAAATATCTAATTAGCATTAACAATGTGGAGACAATTTTTGTGAAAACTAGATATAAAAACGAAGCTACAAAAAAAGAGTTTGTATTTTTGTATTATATAGAATTTTTAAGCATTTTTATAAGATTTTTAGGGTTTTGTGATTTTTAGGAGTTTTATAAATCCAAATGACACACAAATTGGATAGGAACTGAAAAACAATGAAACAAGCAATCCCTAAATTTTAGATTTTTTAGAAAAGTTTTTATATTTTTAGTTGATTTCTTTTCCAAATAGTAATAAAAACGAAGGTTTTCGAATTTTTAAAAATAGGAAAAAGCAATAAAAATATTCCAAAAAATTTGTGAAATGTTTACACAGTGGCAGGAGCCACGTATCCAAATTTCTCTCAATTTGGAGTTTATTAAATATTTTATTCAACCAGTACAAGACTCACAGCACATGGGGACCTAAGCGCAAGAAAACAAAGTTTTGGGGCCAAATAGATAACACGTGTAAAAACCACAGGGCCTACATTGCAAAAAGCCAGATAAACATGAGGCACGCACGTGATGAACACACAAAGGGGTACTTATGTAATTCCTATTTTTAAAATATCAATCCATAACAACCGGAAAGTCCAAGCCCCTTACATATAATTTACCCAAAGAATCACGTGTCGAAGCACGTGTTCCACATAAATAGGGACCAAAATGTAAATAAAATAAGCACAGGGTCCTATATGCAATTTACTCTATATAAAAACAACTCGATAAAATATTTACAAGACTACACTATAAATGCGAATAGAAAAGGGACCTAAGTGAAATTTACCCCTTATTAAGATCCAACGGCAGGGGAGCGATCCCTCTCAGATCGGACGGTGGAGAAACACAGATGCCCCTTCGGCGATGAATGGCCTGGATCTGATCCTCAGAAGGATCGTATGGCTGCGAGCCTCTCACGAACATGTGGTTGAGATTTGAACTGGGGCGAGAGGCTCGATCAGACGATGATAGAGGATCCCGGAAGAGCAGCTCGTCGGCGACTTTTGCCGAGTCAATACTCGCGATCAGGACCTCCTCGGATGCTGCTAGGTAGTGCGAAATAGTCCTGACGACGTTTCGGAGCGGCTGATGGGCTCCGATGAGGCTGGGAGCGTCTGGAGTGCTCCGATGACGAGCTGCTCCTGGAGCTTCTGTGCTCTGAAGTCTGAACCTCCAAATGAGGTTCTAGGGCGTTCTATCCTGCACAGGAAAACCACTGGGTCGAGGGCAAAGTGCCTCAACCCGTTAGAACGCGAGAGGGATGAAGGATGAGGAGATGCGTGACTCTTCGGCGAGGAGACGACGAAGAAGAGTCGCTACCCTGTTTTGGGGTGAACCAGGGGGAATGGCTGGGCATAGAAGGTTGAGAGGAGTGTCGTGGAGGTGAAGGGGTGATCGGAAGGGAAAATGCGTGGTCGGAGTGCGATGAACGGACCGATGGAAGGTTACTGGACGGAAATAGAAAAAGCGAAATCGAAGGAGAACTAGAAGCGATCTAGGCTACCTGATGGATGCATTCGTCTGGGCTGGAGGTACTGGACCTCCGAGGGTCATGGCCTCGATGGATCGATGCGTCCAGAGGCTGAGCTCACCTCGCAGCGGAGCACGATAGTGGAAATCGCCGGATCAGTGGTTCCCGACTGCTCGTCCCTCACTGCTACTCTCTCGCACACGGCTATCACTCAGGTGAAGGAGAGGAGGTCCTCGGAGGCGAGGGGGAAGGCCAAAGATGGAGTTAAATGGTGCGGCGGAGCTGAGATATATACAGGTGAAGATCCGGCAGAAATGGCATCGGGTAGACAATTGTAGAGCACGAATCCCTAGGAAGATCCCCGGCGTGGATCGTGGATCAATCATCAATATTCGGTTGTCGGGGTTTTGGGTTGATAATGGTCGGATCACGCCATAAAAATGGGAGAAAATCGGGTCGGGGCGCAGATCCGGACGCAGAGTGGTCCAGGGGGAGAGTTGACCGGGGGTGAACGTTCCCCCGTGGACCAATCATGTTATTCCTTTCATTAATTATTTGTAAATTCATTTTAAAAAAGAAAATGATTTTATATGAAAATATTTTCAACATGAAAAATGTTTATTTATTTTCTAAGTATTTTTTAGTGATTTTTATTTATTTATTTGAAATATAAATTACGTATTTACATTATATTATTATTATATATAGGTATATTTACGTAGGTTTTTTTATTTTTATTTTTAATTGTTTATTTTTGTACAAATATTCAAATTTTATAATTTATTCATTTATACCATAAAATGTGAAATATACAAAGATTTTTATTTGATTTTTATTAAGTATTTACAAGAGTGAAATAAATACATCTTTTATTTTATATACATGGTATATGTACACTGATGAGAGAGAATTTATTTATTTTTATTTTATTTTTCCTATTTTTATTTTATTTTTATAAATATATACACATTAATCAAAAACATATTTTTTTATTTTGGGGAAAATAAAATTATTTATATATAGGTGTATGTACAATCATGATTGACCCTATCTCCCTCTACTTGGTTTATTTTGCGGTCTGACCAATGCTTGGCCCTCCCTCGGGCCTAGGTCGCTCAATATTTATTCTAAATATTTTCTTCTTTTTCTGTGTCTCTTTATTCTTTTATTTATGCACAAATCATGCTAATTATTCAATATTAACAAATGCATGCCTTTTTATAATTTATTATATTTACATATATATACATGGTGTTTTTGCCAAAATAACTAGCTAAAATAAAAGAATAAAGAGTGATGAATATGTATTCATCACCCCCCTATACTTAACTTTGCTAGTCCCTTAGCAAACACTTATTTGAAAAAGAAGTGAAAAAGAGAAAGAAACAGAAGAAGAGGAGAAATCAAGGTTGAGTATTAAACTTTCCTTCATTAAATTGAAATATGGAGCTCGGTCAGACCTTTGGATTATTCATTGTCGGAACCTTATTCGGACTCAAGCTTAAAACTTAACAGCCTCTAAGTTCCACCAATCTATGGTCAGGACTCCTCAACAAACTAGATCAGAACAAGTCTACATACACGAACTCTAATGACCATGAATCTTTCCTTGTACTGTGTAAGTGATATGTAGCTCCCCACGTTAGAAGTGATAAAGAAACAACCTCCCTCAACCTAGTAACTCTAATGCCTTGGTCTAGCAACTCTTTCCTCGAGAAGCGGAGTATTCCCTTCTAAGTTCAAGTGCAACCGGCTCAAGAAGAGAGGAAAGAAGAGAATGGACCATGACCAGTGTAGCCATGTATCCTTGGGAGCTCTAACCAGTGTAGCTAAGTCTCCCGCTGCAAGCTTCATGAGATGTTCATGGGTAACATAAGCCTTTCTTTATTGACTATATACACTTCGGTGGGATTATTAAATTTTCAATCCGGCCGATCACTTTTTTAGAGTTCTTTCCTTTTTGCACATTTTTTTTCATGTGCATATTTACAACGTATATACATGGTGCAACATATATACATAAGGAGTTTTTGCTCTTGAGCCAGTAGACTATCCCTCTTTTGAAGCTTTATTGCAACCCACGACTCCTGTCTTTAGACTTCATAACCACTAGACCAAGTTGAGACGCACTTCCTTCACTATAAGAAGAAGAGAGGTTCCGTCTAGAAGTACTACCCTCATATGCTACCCCAAGCCAAAGGAAACTGCCTCCTCACCACCTCATCCGTGGAGAGCTATGTGTAAAGTGCTGGTGCAAGTAAAGCCATTGTCTCTGAGAGTCATGCGTGTGTTGTTAAGTGTTCTACTAAGGCTCATCAAGATGACATATACTCATAGCCTAGTGAACTCAAAGAATTAAGTCCCAATGGACCTGAAAAGTCTTAATCCTAAGACCTATAAGGTTCCTCTTATAATTAGGTGGATTAAGGTCTTAACCAAGCTCCATTTGTCAATTTAATTCCCGGTCAGTTTAAATGTCAACTATGATTTGGAAAAACTGTACAAGTATTTACAAAGATGCTTTTGACAAATTTTTACAATTGTGCAAAAATTTTGGAAAATGTTTGAAAACATGGATGTATGCATGAATGCGAAGTTTTGAAAATTATTTACAAAAATTTACATAAGGTTTTTTCAAACTTTTTGTTTTCGAAACATTTTACAAAATTTTTGTATTATATACATAATTTTGATATGAAAATATTTACAAGCTATTTACATAAAACGATTTTTACAATCATTTGTACAAAAATATTTTTTATAAATAAATAGGTATAAGAAGAATTTTATGTATAAGGAAAATTTTTTAAATTTTATGGATTTTTAGCCATTTTATTTATTAACACACTCACACAAAGTACGAGTTATGGCTAAAGTATATATGAAATATATACACAGCCCCCTATACCTAGCTCGAACGATGTCCTCAGAGTCAAGAGCGATGAAGAAGACATAACTCGTGCTTAGCATAGGGAAGAGAAAAGGAAGGCTATATACAAAGACAAATGAAAGAATAGAAATGAAAGAGATCTCAGAGTTTCCCCTTATACTCAAGATCATATAATCCTAAGTATAGCAGGCTGTACACAAAGGGAAATCCGAGTAAGAATGTACAGGGTCTACCTCCCCTATACTTAGGGTAACATACCCCTAAGTTTAGGCAGCAAAACAGAGGTAGAAAACGGGACGAAATAACACAAATGAAGACAAATATCTACAAGATGGAGGGACATTACTCCCCCTATACTTAAGGTGAAGAATCCTTAAGTATAGGCAACGATAGGAGTAATGAAACAGAACGAAGGAACAACTTGGTGTTTCCACCCCCCTATACTTAGGATGAGGTATATCCTAAGTATAGCAAAGATAATCCTAAGCGAGACCTGGGGTGAAAAAAACACGGAAGAAAGAAAGATCAAATCACGACGAAACACGTATATAAAAAAGGGTACAATGTTGAGGTGCCTCTCAACATGAGCTAGGTTTTACGCCCCTAGCTGGGCGCAAATGCTAGGATAACGCTATGTCAAGGTTCAGGACGACATCTATAAGACGAATGCCGTACTATCGTCGCAGTCTCGGTATGAGAACAACGACGAAATCAACAATGTAAATAAGGACACCCAAGTATGCAATCAGGCGGGTGTCTGCTACCGGCCAAGGATATGAGAAGATGTGATCGGGATCCGACAGCACAAAAGAAATCGTCGGCTCAGTATCAGACTGGAGTGGAAGTGTAGAGCTGAAAAAATCAAACATGGAGAAGGATGGATCAGTCATGGAATCCTCCGCGTCAATCAGTGTCTCAAAGAGGTATGGAAAATGAAGATCAGGAGATTCTCTAAGAAAACTGATATCCGATGCATATAATGGAGACGAATCGGGCAGATCATTGAATATCTCAAGGATCGGCTCATCCTCACGAGGGTCATCAAGGTGAGAAGACTCAGAATCAGAATGATCGGAAGACTTGGTTTCGTGATCCGCCAGATCGGATACACTCTCAGAAGGTGAAACCGAGTACTCATCATGTGTGGCATTCTCCTGCAGATCACCCTCGGGGAGGAATGCAAGACCATCAGTGAGAAATAGAGGATCAGGATCTATCAGGGCATCTGCGTTGCTGTAAAGCACCCACTCTTTGCACCAGGCTACATCATCATCCGAAATCTGGCTCTCAGTAATCTGGAATCAAAAGAAGGTACTGGTCTGTTAGCAATGTGATCCCCAGGCGAACCATTCCTACAGTCAATGTTATTGTAATAAATAAATTATCAATAAAAATTATTGATTATTTTTCATTCCCTTTCTGAGATTTAATGAATGAATGCACTATATGGTCCCTCTGTACAATAAGGGTTATGTACCATGGCCAACTTGATGATCATACAGCTGTTGATTCATTGAATGAATCATAGAGGCTGATGCTTGGATGAATATCTAAGGAGTTAGATAGATGACTCATCAAGCATCGTAAAATGATTGTTAAGTGATGATCTCCCGCCTAAGTAGGAGATGGCAATCCTTTCTCAAATGGTTGATATCTGACTGACCTCTTGATGCAGGTCCTCAACATGGGAATAGTGATTTGGAGGTATCATGTTAGTTGAGTCAATGGGTTGACTTAACGAGATCGAGATAACCAAAGACCTATGTTGAATATTGTCACAGCATAGGCATGCATCCTCTGACCGGAGACAGATGTGTTGCTATATGTCCGAGTGTGTACATTTGGCAGACCAATAGGTTGATGACCTAACCAAGGTCTATACACCATCGAGCTGGTGTGCATGTAAGGACATATGAGTAATACGATCTCTCAAAGGGATCATAAAGGTTCACTTATGAACCGGGAGACATGAGATCACTCATGAGGTATTGGGACTGATCAAATTCCATGCATGGTCGTCATGCTTTGGAAGCATGACATGAATTTGAAGGTAAGATATATGCTTTATGAAAGCATATGATCTATACCAAATCCCAGTGACCAAGATTGAGAAACTTAATGATCAAACCCTGAAGATGACAGTGTAAAAGTGATCTTTATCTTCAGAATGATCATAGGTCTTCCAGTATGCAGGATGTACAGGTATTGGGAATACCTGCGGGTGATGTGATCATAAATGATTGTATAACCATGACGCTTCCATTCCGAGGGAGTGATGAAACAGGGTTGGATTTTAGTGACTCCTCTCATTAGAGAAGTAACCTAATCTTAGTCCATGTACTGGACATTGATCTGAATGAGATTCAGATGCAATGAGAAGATTAGGTCTATGGTCTTGATTTGATCAAGCATCTGTGGGAGGTCCATGGGATCTGGATTTGAGATATGATCTCAACATCCAAGTCACTATACATGGAACAATACAATCGCCCTGTCCTTATCTCCAAGTATCCGCGGAGAAATCACATTATTCTTGAAGGGTTAGAGAATAATTCCATAAAAAGCTAAGCAATGAAGATATAATGATTAAATGTGATTTAATCATCTTCATGTGTGTAGAAATTATCCAATAAAATTAAATGTAATTTAATTATTATGGATAAGAATAATGTGGATAGAAATATCCCATTATTCATAATATATTATAAATGTGATTTATAATGTTTTAGAGAGAGCCAATTATTATTTATATTTGTTAATTAATTATTGTGTGTATTGGATACACATTGTGTAATTAATTGACAATGTAAATTATATGTTGTTTTGGGTTGTGAATATGATTCACAATTTTTCAATGGTAAATTGCAATATTCTCAAATATAATTGTGAATTATTTTTGAAGAATATATCCCAACAAAATTATTGGAAATAAATAAAGAGAGAATTCCAAGAAGATATGCAATCTCATGAAATCTCATGAGATTGCCTCCATATGGAATGGAGTGGGCGGCACCCAATTCCTAAATATTTTAAACTAAATTTGTTGGTTTTACCAACAACAGTCTTGACCATTGGATTAGACATAAATCAATCTCATCCATTGATTTTATATGTCCCATGGATTGAGATCCATGGATCCCAAAACCCTATAAAAAGAGAGGCATACCATTCTCTCTAGGGCTATGCAATATTGAAGCTCTCTCTCTCTCTCTCCTTTCTTCTCACATGCCAACCTCTCTCTCTCTCTATTTCTTGGTGGTCGTCACAAACCCTAGAGTAGAGAGACTTGTCGATGCTTTCGCCACCGTGCCGCCGCTTCGACGTTCTTCGGTTCTCCATCTTTTTGGAGTACTACGCTCACGAAGAAGACGTTCGATCTCGTACGACGAGATCAGGAGCAACCGTGCTTGGATCATCTTCTTGGATTGCGAGGACTACGCAGTTCATCCCCACGCTCGCAAGCGATCTCACCGACGATCAGACTTGAGACAAGATGTCTCTTTCTTTAGAGACCCGATCAACCATGCTTTAAGAGGTATTACTTTACATTTTTTGTGGTTATAGATGAAACGATCCGAGAATCGTTCTTGGATCATGTTGTTTCATAGCATGAAAATTTTTAAATTCCGCTGCACATAACAACTAGTATGACTTGTTGTTCTGCGTCGTATCCGATACGTCGATCACGCTTCTGTGATGCGCTTGAGGATAAATTTCATATCCTTCAAGTGTTATCAGAGCCTTAGGTCGACAGTTTCGAATATGATTCGCAAACCGAGGACGACTTGGGTTCATTAAGGTCGCGAAAGTTTTTGTCGCATTTGATTTCGCAGATCTGTTTAGTAAATGATTTCGGCCATTTCTAAAATATTTAAGAAGAATTATTTACCTTGTATTTTGTTCGTCATTAAATAAGGAAACCATAGGATCAGAGTTTGCGTAATTCGGATTCCGTATGCTCGAGATATGGTTGTTTTAATGAACATGTACGCACTGTTGCGGGAACTGTAGATCTTAACATGATTAAAGAGTTAATTACTGTTTTGATCTACTTCGAAATTCATGAAACATCACTTAGTTTCTGTCCTAAATCAAGTTAGCAATGTTTGAAAATTGATTTTGTCTAATTTGGATTTAAATTGATTGAGATATGTTAATTTCAGTGAGTAGGGGTCACTACTAAAATGCAGTCCTAATCAAGAACCAAGTGATTGTCAATTAGAGAAATTAATTGTTAATTTCATGAAATAATTATGGAAAATATTTGTGAAATATTGGAAGATGATTATTTCCTTAATTGACTTTGCCTCAACCTTAATTGATTAGATTTGATCTAGATCATAATTGGAAACACAATCTTCAAACTTGATGCTTGAATAGGATTGGGAATTTATGTAGCAAATTTCCTTATAATAAAAAATGTTTTGATTATTACTATATGGTATAATTTTGGTTGAAAAACCGATAATCATGTCAAGTACAAATTGATATATTTGGCATTATCCTTTCCTGAGATGGATATGGTGTCTAGTCGAAGAGCATTGGGGTTGCGGGTTGCAACGTATGTGGTCCGTCCCACTCTCGTCGGTACTGGCCATGACAGCGGGTAGGGACTCGATAATGTCGGAGAAAATCAAGGTGTATTTTCTAATTATTAAAAATCGAATTAATACGTATTTTGAGATATTACCATACATATATATTCAACTAAATTAATCAAGTTTGTTGATTTAATAGGATTGATAATTAATTTAATATGATTAAATTGATTATGTACAATTGAGACACTCTATTATGAATAGAGTTATAATTTCCCTTGGAAGAATTAATTATGTGAATGTGATTCATTATGATTAAGTAAAATTTGAATATGAGATGGAGGATCACATAAGTGACATCCATGGTCTCCCGTCAAGGCGAAGGGTTCCGTCGCCAGGGATTGCATGTGGGAGACGCCTGTCCGAAGTGACAGCTCCTGTATGCAAGCGCATCTGGATCGGTCTTGTCGCTTCTCGAAAGAGTAAGGATGTATGCGTAGTGACCCCAATATTGGGTCCTCATATTATTGGGGCGATATTAGATTGCGCATAGCGAGTTGTATTCCTGTTGACGGTTGTTTCAATTAATGACGGGTCAACATCAGCTTAGGGGTGGTGGGCCCGGGTACTAAAGACCGAATTGGGAGATGCTAGTTGGACTTGCAAGGCAGAATGTGTTCCCGCATCTCTTTATTGGATTCATAGGTTCTCATATTATTGGGATATGACAAAGATAAGGAGGAGATCTAGTTCTTGCTTGAGATAACGGTAAGTATATCTCTTACTTTGAAAGTGATTAAGGGAATAAACCTTCAAGGTTGACAGAGCAAGAACAATTTGATTTAAAATACCTTAATCAAATATCATGAATAAGAATATATGGTTATATGTTCTAATATAGTGCATTCTTAATTTCAGAAAATGAAGTCCTTGAACCCACTAAGTAGGCTTCTTGAGGTCAACCAATTGACCGGCCCAAATTACTCGGATTGGATCCGTAATTTGGAGCTTGTTCTCTCTGCAGAGCGCATAAGTTATGTGCTCTCCGAGGAAAAGAATGAGAGCCCTAAATACAAGAAAGAAAAAGCATATAATGACAAGTATGATGAAGATCATGTCTTGGCTAGATGCTATATCCTGGGTTCTCTCTCCAATATTCTTCAGAAGCAACATGTGGAGATGAGCACATGCCAGGCGATAATGTAGAATCTGAAAGATATGTTTGGTGACATTAATCGCACCCAGCAGTACAACGTTATGAAAGAACTCATTCGCTGCAAGATGCAGGAAGGGACTTCGGTCTGTGAACATGTACTAAAAATGTTTGGGTACTTGTCGGAGTTGGAGACTCTTGGGGCAACCACGGATACAGACATGCAATCTGATTTCATTGTGCTGTCGTTGCCCAAGTCTTTCAATAACTTTGTATTTTCATTCCACATGAACAAGCTGGAATTGACAAGCGTTGGTCTTCTTGCTGCATTAAAGTCAGTAGAAAATGTAATGAAGAAAGATGGTCCCACTGACACTGCAATGGTTTCACAAGTCAGAGGGAAGCATGGTCGGAAGCATGGTTCTCGAAAGGGCCCGACCTAGAAGAGAAAGAAGAAGGGACAAGGTGTTGTCTCTTCTTCCAATGCATCCACTCTAATGATGTCGAAGAAAACCGACGTCTGTCACTACTGCAAAAAGCCGGGGCACTGGAGGCGTAACTTCCCGGAATATCTGAAGTCGTCAGACAAAGGTAAAGGCCCAGTGATGAATACCCATTCATCACTCTTTATTCTTGTATTTTAGCTACAAAAACCTTTGCAAATGCATGTAGATATGTGTAAATAGGGATAATTATCAAAAGCATGCATTGTGTAAAATTCTATAATTAGCATGTTTTTGTGCAAAAATAAAAGAATAAAGATTAAAAAGAAAAAGAGGGAAATATTTAGAATAAATATTGAGCAACCTAACCCAAGGGAGGGCTCAGCATGGGCCTGACCGCATAAAAGCCAAAGTAGAGGGAGATAGGGGCTCTAGTGTAAATATCTATATAAATAAATAAAATTATATTTTCCCCACCCAAAAATATGCTTGTATATATTTATATATATTTAGAAAATATTAAAAACAAAATAAAAATTTGAAAGTTAAAAAGATCAAAAATACCCTTTCACCATGTACATAGACCATGCTTCTTTATTTATTTAACCTTGTAAATAAATAAAATCATTTTCTAAACTTTTTGTAAATATTCTATGCTATATATTGTAAGTAAATAAAACAAAAAGAATCAAAACAAAAATCAAATAAAAATAACAAAATTAAAATTACAAAAATATATTGTACAAATGCCATGTATATAGTTGTACATAACTATTTATTTCACCTATGTATATAAATAATAAAAACAAAATAAAAATACCCTTTTATCCCTCATTTTATTTTATAAATAAATAAAATATAAAATAGGAATAAAATTGTACAAAAATAATAATTAAAAATCAAAAATCAAAAACCTACATAATGTACATATACCTATATATAGCTACATAATATAAATACCTCATTTTTATTTCCAAAAATTAATTAAAAATCACCAAAAAATAGAAAAAAAAATAAATATATTTTGTGTTTTAAGTTTTTGCTAATTCCGCCGTTATCTAGCCTAAAATAAATAAACAAAAATAAAATACGTGGCAGCACCTCATTGGCCCACGGAGATGTTGACCTCCGGTCAACTCCCTCCGCGGACCGTCTTCTCCAGCGGATCTCGCGCCCGACCCGTTTTCTCCTCTTTTTCCGCGCTCGATCCGCTCGCCATCTCCGCAAACCCCGGGTCCTATCGCTTCTTCATAGATCCGAGACCCTCGCCGGGTTATCCACATTGGGATCCGCGCTTCTCACAGCCCTACCCGACCAACCCTAGCCGGACCCGCAACCACTTAAATACCGAGCTCCGCCACCTGATTCTGCTATCTTTGGCTCTCCATTCTTCATCCCGTGACCTCCATAGCTACCCTCGAGGTGACAGCTTCAGGTTGGCCGTGTCGCAGCGAGGAGAGAGTGGCCGGACCACTGATCCGGTGAATAGCTCCGCCGTAGCTCCGCCATTGGTGTGAGCTCTGAGCCTCGGGCCCAGACGACCCTCGAGGTTACGACCGGGAGCTTCCCCAGCTCCAGCCCAGTCTACTTCGCCGCCCAGGTAATCCCTTAGCTTCCCCCTTTCATCCAATTTTCATTTTGACCCAAATCGCACCGTCGCCATTCTTCGTCGATTCCGACCACCTCGCGCATCCATTCGATCATCGGAATCCCCATCCATCTCCGCCTTCCCTCCGCGCACCTTCTCCGCCCCTCCGTTCAACCCAGCTCGCACAGGAGCTGGGATTCGAATCCCCTCGCCGTCGCTTCGCCGGGGTTCGTCCGCACCGACGCACAGACCACCTCCACGACGCCTAACCGGGTCGAGGCATTTTGCCCTCGACCCGCGAAGCTTCTGAGCCTTTTTGCAGGACCAGAGGAGGCTATCTGAGGCCTCCCGACATTCGCACAAGAGCTTCTCCTCCGCCGACCTCGCCGGAGCCCTCCAGGGCTCGGCTGGGCCATCGGAGCCGACCATCAGCTGCGGAGAATCATCGCGGACCTTTTCCGACCTTCAGAGGCAGCAGGGGAGGAGACCAGCGCTCGCACGAGGCCGGCGAAGCTCGCCGGCCGACTGTTCTTCCAGCATCTTCCCCGACCGTTCGATCGTCCTCGACCTCCAGTTCGTATCCAGACCGTTCACTTGAAGAGAGCCAGACACCGTCAGATCTTGGAGAGGCGATCAGGACCGTCCGTGCACGAAGGGTAGCCACCGAGCACCGCACCCGTTCGATCTTCCACGTGGCGTACCTTCAGCCGTCCGATCGCTGCGAGAGCCTCAGCGTTGGAGCGCCAGCCATTTCCAGCCGTCCATCTACACACGTGGCGCGCATCCATCGGGCGACTTAATAAAGGGTAATTTACCCTTAGGCCCTTCCTTATCTTTCATTTCGTTTTTAGTCCTGTAATTATTTTCGTCAGTTATTTAGTTTTAGGGTATTTTGCATATTGGACCTCATACTTTAGATATTTGCACTTATACCCCTGTCTGTGTGGAGCCACGTACTTCGTCACGTGTATGTTTGGGTTATTTGCAATATATTCCCTGTAGTTCTGGATGTTTAGAAATGAATGAAAACTTTTGAGTATTTGCATCTATGCCACTGTGAATGTTTTAATTGCGCATGTGCGCTTATTTTAGGGTAATTTGCATCTGAGGTCCTCGGACTTTTGGTACGTGTTACCAAATAGTCCCCGGACCTTACTTTTATTACAAAGAGGTCCCTGAGTGCCCCAGGCACGCGCTTGGCACGTGACTTCTTGGGTTAATTGCATCAGGACCCCCAGAACGTTGGGTATTTGCACTTTGGTCCCTGTGCACAGTGCCCTCTTGTCATTTTTGAATAAAATATCAAATCACCTCCAAATCCAACGAAAATTTGAAACATGGCTCCTGCCATGGTGTAGGATTTTTGTAGATTTTTGAGGACATTTCTGATCGTGTTTGCTATTTTTAAAAATTCAAAAACATCTATTTTTGGCACTGTTTAGATTTGAAAATCACAAAAAAATCTAAAAGCCCCCTAAAAATTCTATAAAAATTAGGTACTGTTTATTTTGTGTCCCTTGATTTTCTAGCCAATTTTGGCTATTTTTCATCACTGGAAAACCCATAAAAACTTAAAAACCCTCAAAAACCCATAAAAATTCCAATGAATGCATTAAAAATCCAAAAACAATAATTTTGGTACTCAAATTTTCCTTGTTTTACCTAGTTTACAGGAAAAATACCTCCAGATCCTTTTTAGGTCCTTAGATATTTTATCTAGGGATTTTGGGCCTGGCTGGACAGTACCTTGCATTTTTGTTACTGTTTGATTTTTAGAAAATAAAATACACATCATAAAAATTCCAAAAATTCATCAAAAACATTAAAAAACTTAAAAAATATAAAAATATTTTTGTCTGAATTTTTGCTTGCTTCTTGATGCATTAAATAATTTGTTGAAGTGTGCTTGCTTTTGCTTTCCTTATTTTCTCTATATATTAAAAATTCTAAAAAAATTATAAAAATCATTAAAGCCACTAAAAAATATTTTGTCTTTTATTTTACTCATTTTTGACTACTTCGTAGGCCTTCGGCCAATCCGTGCTCCTTGAGTTCGACCCTGGGTGCTATACCAGGTTAAACAAATAGCAGGACCGCTTTTCGTGCTTGATTGATTTGATTCGTCATTAGTGGTTCATTTTTTCTTGATCGACACATCCGAGTGACCGAGGTCACAACGACCTATTTTTCTGTACCTTCTACCTTAGTCGCTCGGGATTCTGCGTGTCATCAGAATGGCGCCGTTGCCGGGGAGCACGGCTTAGTAGTCATTTTTAGCTTTTCTGCGGCTTTTTGATTTTCGCGGCTTTTTGTATTGAATTGTGTAAATATATTTTTCTGACATTTTCTTACAATAATCTGGTTTGACACTCTTGTTTTTGTTTTCTTGCGAGGGCCCGAGGATCGAGGCGGCTTCTTCGGAAGCCGACGCAACCGCGAGAACCGGAGGCGGCTCTCTTCTTCACAGAGCCGCAGGAGAGTGTAGGAAAGCAAGCAGGAGTGCGGGAATCGCGGAATAACCGCAGATTAGCGTAGTTTAGATTAGGATTTATTTCCAGTACATTTGATTATTGTTGTAATAATACAGGTACAGTCAGAGACAGTTGGACTCTCGGGTCTGTTTCGCCGAGCACCGGTGTGCTCGGGGGACCCTTTAGATTTTTCGCGGTTTTTCGCGGTTTTCTTCTACCTTTTTTTCTGCCTTTTCCGGTGTTTACGCGGTTTTTGCTCGAGCCCCTAGACTTAGGAATTTCTGGTGATTGTGCCGTAATTAGTAGGATCCACACACCTAACTGCTTATCTGTTCCCATAGAACGTTAATTGGACCTACTAATAATAAATAATAAAAATAACTTAGTCACTTTCCTGAGAGCCTACGCGCCGCGAGCCTGCCCCGTCAAGCGCTACTCCTGAACTCGACCTGTCGAGAAGAGGAGGGGTGTGTCTAGACCGGACTCTTTGGATCGAGGGCGAGTGACTGAGTTAGACGGTTCTGCGCTAGAAATTGCTCGTTTAGGACTCGGTTTTCCCGTTGCATCATTTAGGTAGTTTTCTTTCTGTCTTTAAATTCTGCGCGGATCACTTGCATGTAGAGTGCTGGAGACAAGGTACGCGTTTCTATCTCAGCATGCATCATTGATTTCTCGCGCATCGGCTTTTTCGACTTCTCCCCCCTGTTTTCGGACTTAATAATCAGGAGAACCGAAAAATTCGTTAGGCCTTTTGTTTGATTTGAAAAATATTAAAAAGAAAAACCATAAAATTGGGACTGGCTAAGACTATTGATCTTAAAAACCGCTCACCCTAAAAATTTTGTCTTGGGGAGAGCAACCCCCTCATTGTATGGTTTGGATGCGCGAGAGAGTGACCCGCACCCTAAGTAGAGCCTCCCGGTGCTAGCCCCGACCGATTACCGACTCTTCCGTGCGGGCCAGTCGGTTGGGATAACATCGGATATCCTAACAGGTCACGTAAGCGCTCTGATATTTTGTGTGTTCACCAAAATAAAATAGACAAGATAATTTGACCGAACTTTCACGGTCTTCAGCTCGCGTTGCGTTGGTGAACCGGGGGTTTGTTTGTGATCATAGTTGACTCCAGATCTCATCCGCCTTACTCGCCAGATCAAGATGATGGGTAGACGGTCTCTTAGGCAGCCTCTGGCTACACCGCTTTCGGGCACGTCTACCCGATCATCTAGGTTGGCCCGCGAGAGCCGAGACCAGCTCTCCGAGCCCGAGTACGACTCCGCCTTGTTCCCCCTCGGCCCCCTTTCTTATGGTATTGAGAGATACGAGCCCGAGGAGAGATTAGCAGATTTGACAGCACCTGAGTTGGGCTCGTTTGATTTTGCAGACATCGCCATGGCCGGCAGTTCAGAGGATCACCCCGAAGGTCCCCGAGGAGACCAGCATTTTGTACTAGACCAGGGGGCGATCAACTCCACCCTGATCGCATCACTCGAGACAGTTCAACAGCAGTTACGCGATCAGGGGGCATTTATGATAGAGATGAGGCGAGAGTTGGAGAGGCTCAGAGCAGAGCGAGACCAGCAGAGCGAGCCTGAGGAGATGCCTGATGCAGAGGCCGCAGTCGCAGCAGCCGCAGCAGCAGCGGCAGCAGCAGCCGCCGCCGCAGCGGCAGCCGCCGCGGCAGGAGGACCACCACGACCGATGCGGGCGTTGCACAACCCCGGATCGACTCTGATGCATCACTGGGTGGTAGTGCCAGCGATCGTGGGGGACTTCAAGTTCCCCCTGAACACCTTACAGTTGCTACCCCGTTTCCACGGACTTGCCACTGAGGAGCCCCACCTCCACCTCCAGGAGTTCCTGATGATTTGCAGCACTGTCCACGATCGCCACGTGGACCAGGATACGATCCGGATGATAGCCTTCCCTTTTTCACTGGCAGATAGAGCAGCCACCTGGCTGAAGCATCTAGGGAAGTTTGTCCACACCTGGGAGCAGCTCCGCACCGAGTACTTGAACAAGTACTATCCACTCGGGCGGACGAATGCAGCGAGGGCCCTGATTAGTAACTTCTCCATGTTCCCCAATGAGCAGTTTCACGAGGCATGGGAGAGGTTTCGAGAGCTCCTAGACAGATGCCCGCACCACGATATCTCCAAGCCGAACCTGGTTCAGAGCTTTTTTAGCGGGTTGACGCCAGAGCTTCAGGGTCTGGTGAACGCTTCTTGCGGCGGGTCCTACTTTGCCAAGGACCACGACCAGGTCCGGGCCATCTACGAGGAGATGGCCGAAAACTACATGGTGATGTCCCAGACCAGGTTGTACACTCAGAGACCCCAGCCACAGCAGCCAGGACCCGTGCAGTACCAGCGGATAGCACGGGTAGATGCAGGTCCATCCAGTTCCTCCGCAGTCGCAGCAGCACAGGCAGAGTCATCCGCTGCGGACATGGGTATTATCAGCGAGAAGTTGGACCGCATGGAGCTGATTGAGAAGAAGCAGTGCCAGAGCATCACTCAGATGGAACAGATGGCACAGGTCCTGAGCGACATGAAGACCCAGCTCATGTGTCTCCAGGAGGCACAGACGGCTTCACAGCCCCGTCTTCTGTCGCGAGGCGATACCGGCGGCAGCAGCAGCTCGTCCCAGCGCTCCAGCTCCTCACAACAGCCTAGACAGGTTCACCTTGTACAGGCGGAGCCGTACCAGCAGCCGCAGCCCACCTACCAGTTCCCACCATCTCCAGAGATGCAGATGGTGGTTTACCAGCCGGATCAGCCTCTGGCAGTACTGCCGCCAGACCCCTACGAGACAGAGCCGTTGATGGATGTCAACGGGATTTGGTATGACCGCCCCCAGCCTGGGATCCGACGAGACCATCCCGGATTCAGGTGGGGGAGTGGTGGTGCCCAGCCCCAGCAGCAGCCGTCAGGACAGGGAGGGCAGTACTCCCAGCAGAGAGACCAGCACCAGCCGCAGCAGCAGCCCCCAGCACACCAGCAGCACCAGCCATCATCCTACGGTCCTCGTCCCTATCAGCAGCAGGGACAGTCATGGAGACGTGAGCAGCATGCTCACCCGATTCAGCAGCAGCACCCGTCCTCATATCCCTCTTACCAGCACCATCAGCAGCAGTTCCAGCAGCCTCACCCACAGAGAGGCTACCCGTCGGGCTCCCACGAGAGCCCCGCTTTGGATTACATCGCCCGCCTCCTCACGGACCAGCAGGCCACATTAGACGGGAGATGGACGAGTTCCGCCAGGAGATGCGGGACCTGGTGAGAGGGAAGGCCGCCATACCAGCCCAGATCGAGCCGAATCTGAACAACCTTAAGAGGAAATCTGAGCAGGTAGTACATACTGAGTTAGCCACTCCTAGTGACCCATTTGATGATACATCTTCGGATCTATTTGATGCTGATTTTTTCACACTTAGGAGCGGTAGGACCCCAGCAGGCGGCGGCGCCTCATCTGAGCTTCACCACAAGGACACTCCAGAGGCGCCACGTGAGGAGGAGGAGAGCGGTACTGAGGCCGCTCCAGATGATGATGGTGGCACTGATGCCACCAAGGATGCTGATTCCACCGGCGGTACTGAGGCCGCCGCTTCACCAGTTCGAGGAGGTGGTACTGATGCCACCCGTTCAGCCGAGCCAGCCCGCGGTACTGATGCCGCACGACGTCTACCAGCAGCAGCAGCAGAGCCAGCCCGTGGTGGTACTGAGGCCACCGGTGTTTGTACAGATAGAGATGTTGTTTTTCCTCGCATTCCTGTATCTCAGAACTCTATTGTGAATAAAGGAAAAGGTTTACTTTCTTCTGGTCCCACTGTGGTGCATGATGTATGTGTGGATCCGGTCCTTGAACCGTCTAGACCTTTTCCTAGTCCTTCATCTGAGAAGGACCCAGTGATCCCCTTCCCTAGAGCCCTTCAGATGGGGAAGGGGAAGAAAAAAGAAAATCCAAAAAAGAGAGAGCTTGAGGAGTTCAGCCAGAGCATGATAGATCGATTCCACATCCAGCTGACCCTCCAGGAGGCTTTGCAGCACATCCCCCTTCTCCAGCGTTCTTTGAGAGACAGGACTACAGTCAGGAGGAGGAGGAGGAACCACACTTCAGAGATACATGTACTGACGAAAGCCACGTGTTTTGCGATCCAGAACTGACTGCCAGCCAAGAGGCCAGATTCAGGGGCCCCGTATGTCAGATGCCAAATCAGTGAGCAGAGGTTCGACCGTACTCTACTAGATAGCGGATCGTCGATCAACCTACTTCCAGCAGCCCTTCTCGACCGCTTCGAGTTGGGCACTCTTCGACAGAGCAGGACAGTCCTTCAGTTCGCTGATCGATCTGTCAAGAGGCCGAAGGGGTTATTACGAGACGTTATCGTCACAATTCAGGGCCTGAAATTCCCCGTGGACTTCGTAGTGTTGGACATGGAGATCCCTGAGTCAGTGGCCGATACCCCCATCATCCTTGGTCGTCCGTTTTTGGCCACAGCCAAGGCGGTGACTGATCATGATAGCGGGAAGGTGTACTTTCACGTCGAGGGCGAGAGTATACAAATAGAGACGGTCGAGGACTACAGAGCTAGAGATAGAGCCCGCTCAGATGTGAGTACAGAGTCAGAGCAGCTGACAGACACGGAGACAGACATCCACCAGGACTGTGATTTTGTGATCACAGACGATGAGGCAGCTTGGGCAGATCCTGCAGCACAGACCATCCTCTCATATTCCGATACAGCTAATGCCGAGATGATAGCAGAGGAGAGTCTGGAGAGCACAACCCTGGTTCAGGATACCATAGAGGCAGCAGAGCCGGTCCTTGATCGCGACACGATGTTTAGTGATGGTGGTGCTGAGGCCACCTTGTTTTCCGATGGTACTGATGCCACCGCAATTGATACAGATCCCTCGGATTCAGAGTCTGATTGGGCCAATTGCTATGATCAGATGCCAGACATGAGTCCACCTGAGCCTACAGATGAGGAGGAGGTAAATGCGGAGCTGAGCAAAGACAGTGCAGTTGAGCAGCCTTCTCCCGATCCAGTTTGCGAGAGTACGCTTTCATTTTCCCAGGCAGATTTGGCAGACTTAGCAGCCTTCACTCAGTTTCTTCCGCAGCCAGATTTGCCAGCACCCAGCATACCAGAGCTAAAGCCGCTCCCTACTTCGCTGAAGTATCGATTCCTTGCGGGCGATCCAGAGATGTACCCAGTCATCATCTCCGCCGAGTTGACTGGAAAGCAAGAATCCCATTTGATGGGGGTTCTTGAAAAGAACCGCAAGGCGATCGTATGGAGCGTAGCGGATCTCCATGGGATTAGTCCAGCAGTGTGCTCCCACCATATCTATCTCGAGGAGGGGGCGAAGCCGTCGCGTGAGTTCCAACGGCGACTGAACCCCAACCTGAGAGAGGTCGTAATGAAGGAAATATCAAAATGGTGGAGTGCAGATTTTATTTATCCCATTTCCGACTCCAAGTGGGTCAGCCCCTTGCATGTGGTGCCCAAGAAGACGGGCATCACGACTATGATCAGTGAGTCGGGAGAGGAGATCGCTACACGAGTACCCACCTCTTGGAGGGTCTGTGTTGACTACAGGAGACTCAACCAGGCCACCAAGAAGGACCATTTCCCCCTACCTTTTATTGACCAGATCATTGAGAGACTGGCAGGGAAGAGCCATTATTGCTTCCTAGATGGGTACTCGGGCTACAACCAAGTGGCCATCGCTCCTGAGGATCAGGAGAAGACCACCTTTACCTGTCCCTTCAGCACATATGCCTTTCGACGCATGCCATTTGGGCTATGCAACGCCCCTGCGACTTTTCAGAGGTGCATGCTGTCGATCTTTTCGGACATGGTAGGGGAATGTTTGGAGGTCTTCATGGACGATTTCTCGGTCTACGGTGACGGATTCGATTCTTGTCTTGACTGCCTAGATCGGGTACTCCAGCGATGTATTGAGTTTCATTTGGTTCTATCTTGGGAGAAGAGTCACTTCATGGTGACTCAAGGGACGGTGCTTGGCCACATCATCTCCAACAGGGGCATGGAGGTTGATCCGGCCAAGGTTGATGTCATTAGAAAACTCGCACCGCCGTTCAATTTGAGGCAGCTACGGTCATTCCTGGGGCACGTTGGATTTTATAGGAGATTTATTCAGGATTTCAGCAAGATTGCCCGACCATTGACTGACCTTTTGACGAAAGACACCGAGTTCCTTGTCGATGACAAGTGTCTCTCATCCTTTGCGACTCTCCAGCAGCATGTTATTGAGGCTCCTGTCCTCCAGCCGCCTGATTGGTCTCTCCCATTCGAGATCATGACGGACGCCTCCGATTTTGCCGTGGGGGCAGTGCTGGGACAGAGGAGGGATGGAGTTCCGTTTGCCATACACTATGCTAGCCGCACATTGGATTCCGCCCAACAGAATTATACGGTCACAGAGAAGGAGATGCTAGCCGTAGTGTTTGCCCTGGATAAGTTCAGATCGTATATCATTGGATCTAGAGTGACTTTGTTTACAGATCACACCGCCATCAGGTACCTCATGGCAAAGAAGGATGCCAAGGCCAGACTGACTAGATGGATCCTTCTACTCCAGGAGTTTGATATTGAGATCAAGGATAAGCCTGGAGTCAAGAATGTGGTGGCGGATCATCTCTCCCGATTAGAGCAGCCTGAGGATTCTGAGCAGATTGACCCCATTCGAGATACCTTCCTAGATGAGGCGATTCTTGCTATTGCCTCACTCCCGTGGTATGCCGAGATTGTGAACTTTCTCGTTGCAGGGAAAGTCCCACAAGATTGGCCCAGGCAGAGGCTTGAGACCTTCCTTGCGAGGGCCAAGTCCTACCACTGGGAGGATCCCATCCTTTACCACGAAGGAGGGGATAGCGTCTGGCGTCGGTGTATTCCTCAGGAGGAACACCATAGCGTCCTCACTTACTGCCACAAGCTTGAGGCAGGAGGACATCATTCTGGGAGGAGGACGGCACAGAAAGTGCTCCAATCCGGCTTGTGGTGGCCTACCCTCTTCAAGGACTCTGATGAGTTCGTGAAGAGGTGTACTGACTGTCAGAGGATGGGCACTTGTGGACAGCGTGATATGATGCCGATGCAGCCCATTCACTTCTGTGAGGTTTTTGACGCATGGGGCATCGATTTCATGGGTCCATTCCCTAAGAGTCAGGGATTTGAGTACATTCTGTTGGCCGTTGATTATGTTAGTCGTTGGGTGGAGGCTATCCCCGCCCGAGCCGTTGATGCGAGGACAGTTTGCAGATTTTTGAGGAAGCATATCATCACACGGTTCGGGGTTCCACGAGTTCTGATTTCTGATGGGGGATCTCACTTCATCAACGACCAGGTGAAGGCCCTTGCTAGCGAGTTCAGTATAGACCATCGTGTTGCCACACCTTACCATCCACAGACGAATGGTCTAGCTGAGGTGTCGAATAGGGAGATCAAGACTATTCTGCAGAAAGTCGTCCGCCCTGACCGAAAGGATTGGTCACAGCTTTTGGACTCGGTCTTGTGGGCATACAGGACGTCTTTCAAGACTCCATTGGGTATATCTCCCTTTCGCCTCGTTTATGGCAAGCTGTGCCATTTACCTGTTGAGCTAAGGCACAAGTCACTTTGGGCAGTTACAGATATTTTGATGGATCCAGATGGTATAGGAGACCAGAGGAGGGCAGAGTTAAATGCCCTGGAGGAGCTTAGAGATGCAACTTTCTCAAGCAGCCTACATTATAAGGAGAAAGTCAAGGAGTGGCATGATTCTCATATCAGCCACAAGCATTTTGAGATTGGACAGAGAGTATGGCTGTTTGATGCGAGGCTACGATTATTTCCAGGGAAGCTACAGAGCAAATGGAAGGGACCTTATCTCGTCAGAAAGGTACACGACAATGGTAGCATTGATATATCCGAGTTGTCTTCTGAGAGTACCTTTCGAGTGAACGGCCAGCGGCTCAAGCCATTTCTAGATCATGAGCCGCGGGACGTTATTGTTGCCCCTATTCATTTTGCGTGAGATGTGGTCTCTTGACTCACATCTTTTGCATCTCACGCCTGATTTTCACTGTTCCTCCGCTTGTATAGATCCAATTGTCCATATCATTCTATTCTTTAGTCCCACATCCATTCTCTCGTCTTATGATTATGCTATACTTAGGGTGTACTTTACCCTAAGTATAGCGGGGATGTAGGACCTGCGGGTATTCTTTTCATTCTTTCTGCTCCTGTTTTGCTGCCTATACTTAGGGATATTTTACCCTAAGTATAGGGGGGGCAGATTCTGTATCTTCTTCACTCGGCTTTCCCTTCATGTACAACTTGCTATACTTAGGATTAGTTAATCCTAAGTATAGGGGGAAACCACCGAGTCCCTCTCATTCTATTCATTTATTCGTTTCTGTACTTAGCCATTCCTTTTCACTTCCCTTTTACTAAGCACGAGTTATGTCTTCTTCATCGCTCTTAATCACTCTGAGGACATCGTTCGAGCTAAGTATAGGGGGGGTGTGTATATATTTCGTATATACTTTAGCCATAACTCGTACTTTGTGTGAGTGTGTTAATAAATAAAATGGCTAAAAATCACAAAAATTTAAAAATTTTCATGTACATAAACTTCTTTTACCATGCACATACATAGCTAATGTACAAAGTATTTTTGTAAAAATGATTTCAAAAATCTTTTGTGTAAAGCTTGTGTAAATATTTTTGTATCAAAATTATGTATATAGTACAAAATTTTTCTAAAATGTTTTGAAAATCAAAAGTTTGCAAAAATCTTGTGTAAATATGTGTAAATATCTTCTTGCAAAACTTGCACCTCATGCATTATTCATCCATGATTTCAAAACATTTTTCAAAAATTTTGCACGATTGTAAAATTTGTGTAAATAGCATCTTGTGTACATATATGTATATAGTTTTTCTGGATGAGAGTTGACATTTAAACTAAGCCTAGAATTAAATTGAGAAATGGAGCTTGAATAAGATCTTAATCCACCTAACTTTAAGAGGAACCTTATAGGACTTAGGGTTAAGGCTTTTCAGGTCCATAAGGACTTAATTCTATAAGTCCACTAGGCTATGAGCATATGTCATCTTGATGAGCCTAAGTAGAGCACTTAACAACACACGCATGACTCTTAGAGACAATGGCTTGACTTGCACCTGCACTTTACACATGGCTCTCCACGGATGAGGTGGTGAGGAGGCAGTTTCCTTTGGCTTGGGGTAGCATATGAGGGTAGTACTTCTAGGCGGAACCTCTCTTCTTCTTCTAGTGAAGGAAGTGCGCCTCAACTTGGTCTAGTGGTGATGAAGGCTAAAGACAGAAGCTGTGGGTTGCAATAAAGCTTCAAAAGAGGGATAGTCTACTGGCTCAAGAGGAAAATTTCTTGTATATATGCTGCACCATGTAGATATGTTGTATAGAAGTCCTTGAAAAAAAATGCAAAATGCAAAAAGAACTCCAAAAAAGTGGTGGGTCGGATTGAAAATTTAATAACCCCACCGGAGTGTACATAGTCAAATAAAGCAAAGCTTTTGGTATCCATGTTACATCTCATGAAGCTTGCAGCGGGAGACTTAGCTACACTGGCTAAGCTTCCAAAAGTCTATACTTCTTCCCCCTCTTCTTGAGCCGGTTGCACTTGAACTTAGAAGGGAATACCCCGCTTCTCGAGGAAAGAGTTGCTAGACCGAGGCATTAGAGTTACCAGGTTGAGGGAGGTTGTTTCTTTGTTACTTCTGAGGTGGGGAGCCACATATCACTTACACTGCATGAAAAGACTCATGGTCATTAGAGTTTGTGTATGTAGACTTGTTCTGATCTGGTTTATTGAGGAGTCTTGCCCATAGATTGGTGGAACTTAGAGGCTGTTGAGTTTTAAGCTTAAGTCCGAATAAGGTTCCGACACATTAATAATCCAAAGATCTGATCGAGCTCCATAATTCAATTTAATGAAGGAAAGTTTAATAATCAACCTTGATCCATGTACATCCTCTTTTTCTTTTTCTTTTTCTTTCTTTTTCACTTCTTTTTCAAATAAGTGTTTGCTAAGGGACTAGCAAAGTTAAGTATAGGGGGGTGATGAATACGCATTCATCACTCTTTATTCTTGTATTTTAGCTACAAAAACCTTTGCAAATGCATGTAGATATGTGTAAATAGGGATAATTAGCAAAAGCATGCATTGTGTAAAATTCTATAATTAGCATGTTTTTGTGCAAAAATAAAAGAATAAAGATTAAAAAGAAAAAGAGGGAAATATTTAGAATAAATATTGAGCAACCTAACCTAAGGGAGGGCTCAGCATGGGCCTGACCGCATAAAAGCCAAAGTAGAGGGAGATAGGGGCTCTAGTGTAAATATCTATATAAATAAATAAAATTATATTTTCCCCACCCAAAAATATGCTTGTATATATTTATATATATTTAGAAAATATTAAAAATAAAATAAAAATTTGAAAATTAAAAAGATCAAAAATACCCTTTCACCATGTACATAGACCATGCTTCTTTATTTATTTAACCTTGTAAATAAATAAAATCATTTTCTAAACTTTTTGTAAATATTCTATGCTATATATTGTAAGTAAATAAAACAAAAAGAATCAAAACAAAAATCAAATAAAAATAACAAAATTAAAATTACAAAAATATATTGTACAAATGCCATGTATATAGTTGTACATAACTATTTATTTCACCTATGTATATAAATAATAAAAACAAAATAAAAATACCCTTTTATCCCTCATTTTATTCTATAAATAAATCAAATATAAAATAGGAATAAAATTGTACAAAAATAATAATTAAAAATCAAAAATCGAAAACCTACATAATGTACATATACCTATATATAGCTACATAATGTAAATACCTCATTTTTATTTCCAAAAATTAATTAAAAATCACCAAAAAATAGAAAAAAATAAAATAAAAATATTTTGTGTTTTAAGTTTTTGCTAATTCCGCCGTTATCTAGCCTAAAATAAATAAACAAAAATAAAATACGTGGCAGCACCTCATTGGCCCACGGAGATGTTGACCTCCGGTCAACTCCCTCCGCGGACCGTCTTCTCCAGCGGATCTCGCGCCCGACCCGTTTTCTCCTCTTTTTCCGTGCTCGATCCGCTCGCCATCTCCGCAAACCCCGGGTCCTATCGCTTCTTCATACATCCGAGACCCTCGCCGGGGTATCCACATTGGGATCCGCGCTTCTCACAGCCCTACCCGACCAACCCTAGCCGGACCCGCAACCACTTAAATACCGAGCTCCGCCACCTGATTCTGCTATATTTGTCTCTCCATTCTTCATCCCGTGACCTCCACAGCTACCCTCGAGGTGACAGCTCCAGGTTGGCCGTGTCGCAGCGAGGAGAGAGTGGCCGGACCACTGATCCGGCGAATAGCTCCGCCGTAGCTCCGCCATTGGTGTGAGCTCTGAGCCTCGGGCCCAGACGACCCTCGAGGCTACGACCGGGAGCTTCCCCAGCTCCAGCCCAGTCTACTTCGCCGCCCAGGTAATCCCTTAGCTTCCCCCTTTCATCCAATTTTCATTTTGACCCAAATCGCACCGCCGCCGTTCTTCGTCGATTCCGACCACCTCGCGCATCCATTCGATCATCGGAATCCCCATCCATCTCCGCCTTCCCTCCGCGCACCTTCTCCGCCCCTCCGTTCAACCCAGCTCGCACAGGAGCTGGGATTCGAATCCCCTCGCCGTCGCTTCGCCGGGGTTCGTCCGCACCGACGCACAAACCACCTCCACGACGCCTAACCGGGTCGAGGCATTTTGCCCTCGACCCGCGAAGCTTCTGAGCCTTTTTGCAGGACCAGAGGAGGCTATCTGAGGCCTCCCGACATTCGCACAGGAGCTTCTCCTCCGCCGACCTCGCCGGAGCCCTCCAGGGCTCGGCTGGGCCATCGGAGCCGACCATCAGCTGCGGAGAATCATCGCGGACCTTTTCCGATCTTCAGAGGCAGCAGGGGAGGAGACCAGCGCTCGCACGAGGCCGACGAAGCTTGCCGGCCGACTGTTCTTCCAGCATCTTCCCCGACCGTTCGATCGTCCTCGACCTCCAGTTCGTATCCAGACCGTTCACTTGAAGAGAGCCAGACACCGTCAGATCTTGGAGAGGCGATCAGGACCGTCCGTGCACGAAGGGTAGCCACCGAGCACCGCACCCGTTCGATCTTCCACGTGGAGTACCTTCAGCCGTCCGATCGCTGCGAGAGCCTCAGCGTTGGAGCGCCAGCCATTTCCAGCCGTCCATCTACACACGTGGCGCGCATCCATCGGGCGACTTAAAAAAGGGTAATTTACCCTTAGGCCCTTCCTTATCTTTCATTTCGTTTTTAGTCCTGTAATTATTTTCGTCAGTTATTTAGTTTTAGGGTATTTTGCATATTGGACCTCATACTTTAGATATTTGCACTTATACCCCTGTCTGTGTGGAGCCACGTATTTCGTCACGTGTATGTTTGGGTTATTTGCAATATATTCCCTGTAGTTCTGGATGTTTAGAGTATTTGCATCTATGCCCCTGTGAATGCTTTAATTGCGCATGTGCGCTTATTTTAGGGTAATTTGCATCTGAGGTCCCCGAACTTTTGGTACGTGTTACCAAATAGTCCCCGGACCTTACTTTTATTACAAAGAGGTCCCTGAGTGCCCCAGGCACGTGCTTGGCGCGTGACTTCCTGGGTTAATTGCACCAGGACCCCCAGAACTTTGGGTATTTGCACTTTGGTCCCTGTGCACAGTGCCCTCTTGTCATTTTTGAATAAAATATCAAATCACCTCCAAATCCAACGAAAATTTGATACATGGCTTCTGCCATGGTGTAGGATTTTTGTAGATTTTTGAGGACATTTCTGATCGTGTTTGCTATTTTTAAAAATTCAAAAACATCTATTTTTGGCACTGTTTAGCTTTGAAAATCACAAAAAAATCTAAAAACCCCCCTAAAAATTCTATAAAAATTAGGTACTGTTTATTTTGTGTCCCTTGATTTTCTAGCCAATTTTGGCTATTTTTCATCACTGGAAAACCTTAAAAACTTAAAAACCCTCAAAAACCCATAAAAATTCCAATGAATGCATTAAAAATCCAAAAACAATAATTTTGGTACTCAAATTTTCCTTGTTTTACCTAGTTTACAGGAAAAATACCTCCAGGTCCTTTTTAGGTCCTTAGATATTTTATCTAGGAATTTTGGGCCTGGCTGGACAGTACCTTGCATTTTTGTTACTGTTTGATTTTTAGAAAATAAAATACACATCACAAAAATTCCAAAAATTCATCAAAAACATTAAAAAACATAAAAAACATAAAAATATTTTTGTCTGAATTTTTGCTTGCTTCTTGATGCATTAAATAATTTGTTGAAGTGTGCTTGCTTTTGCTTTCCTTATTTTCTCTATATATTAAAAATTCCAAAAAAATTATAAAAATCATTAAAACCACTAAAAAATATTTTGTCTTTTATTTTACTCATTTTTGACTACTTCGTAGGCCTTCGGCCAATCCGTGCTCCTTGAGTTCGACCCTGGGTGCTATACCAGGTTAAACAAATAGCAAGACCGCTTTTCGTGCTTGATTGATTTGATTCGTCATTAGTGGTTCATTTTTTCTTGATCGACACATCCGAGTGACCGAGGTCGCAACGACCTATTTTTCTGTACCTTCTACCTTAGTCGCTCGGGATTCTGCGTGTCATCACCCAGCAGGTATGAAATCTACTTTCATCATTGAAACTAGCTTTCTCGTTTGACGAGAATGAAGTTGGGTTGTAGACTCTGGTGCTTCTGTTCATGTATGCAATTTGTTGCATTTGTTTCAGGAAACTAGAAGTCTCGAAGAAGGGGAGATAGTCATCCAGATGGGATCTGATGCAAGTGTTACAGCGGTCGCCATCGGGACGTGTCGACTATCATTATCTAGTGGTAGAGTCCTAGTACTTAAAGAGTGTCTTTATGTACCTGAAGTTAGAAGGAATTTGATATCTGTATCTAAGCTAGTTAGAAGTGGATATTCATTCCTGTTCTGTAATAAATTAGTCATAAATCATTATGATAAATATATTTCAGAGGGTATTTTAACTTCTGGTAGACTCTATGAATTGTGCATTAATGAGAAAGTCATGAACGTTACAACCACTAATAAAAACCCTAAGAGATCCCGGGAGGATAAAAATCATTCGAATATGATTTGGCATCAAAGGCTTGGTCATTTATCTGCTGAAAGGATCAATAAATTGATAAAGGATGGACCTTTAGATTTTCTACAGGTTCAATCTTTACCTAACTATGAACATTGTATTCGAGGTAAAATGACTAGGATGCCTTTCCGTAACAAGGTTACAAGATGCGAAGGTATTATTGACCTAATACATACCGATGTATGTGGTCCCTTCAGTACCGTGACTCGAAATGGATATCGATATTATTTGACGTTTATTGATGACCATTCACGATACGGGTTTGTCTTCCTATTACGTCATAAATCTGAAACCTTTGAAAAGTTCAGAGAGTTCAAGGCTTTGGTTGAGAACCAAACCGATAGGAAGATTAAACGGATTCGATCTGATCGAGGTGGCAAGTACGTGTCAGATGAATTTAAGGAATATCTTAAGGAGAATGGAATTGTTTCCAATCTCAGTCCTTTGGAACTCCCCAACTTAATGGTGTTGCTGAAAGACACAACAGGACCATCATGGACATGGTCCGTTCAATGATGAGTAAAGCACATTTACCTCTTAGTTTCTGGGGATATGCAGTAGAGACTGCAATATATATCCTAAATAAGATTCCTAGCAAATCTGTGCCTAAGACTACTCATGAGCTTTGGTATGGAACCAAACCTAGTGTTAATCACTTGAGGGTTTGGGGTTGCTTGGTCCATGCGAAGAACGTGGATGCAAGTAAGCTAGAATCTCGCACTCGTGAGTGTTACTTCATTGGGTATGTTAAAGATGGTATTGGATACCAGCTCTATGACCCTGAGATCCAAAAGGTTTTTGTCTCTAGAGATGTGAAGTTTCTGGAGGATGATTTCCTTAAAGGTCAAGACAAAAATGTAGTAGAGGAACTCATTGAATCCCATGAGGATTCTGAGCTTCCTAGACCAGAAACTGAAGAGATAAGTAAAGATGAAACACCCATACCTCTTCGAAGGAGTTCGAGGGTGGTTGCACCACCTGAAAGGTATGGATTCCATGTATCAAGTGAGACTGACATTGATTCTACTTCATTTGATGAAGCACTCGCAGATCAAGACATGGATAGATGGATGCTAGCAATGAAGTCAGAAATTGACTCCATGCATAAGAATGGTGTATGGACCCTAGAGGATCCACCTAAAGGGGTAAAACCCATTGGGTGTAAATGGATCTTCAAGAGAAAGAGGGGACCTAATGGGAAAGAAGAGACTTTCAAGGCACGGCTCGTAGCCAAGGGATACACACAGAGAGAAGGCATCGATTACGATGAGACATTCTCTCCTGTGGCAATGCTTAAATCCATCAGGACACTGCTAGCTATAGCTGCATATCTTGACTACGACATCTGGCAGATGGACGTCAAGATGGCTTTCCTCAGTGGATACCTCGAGGAGGATATCTACATGGAGCAGCCCCAGGGCTTCATAACTGAGGATGGTAAAGTATGCAAGCTGAAGAAATCCATCTATGGGCTCAAGCAAGCTTCTCGTAGTTGGAACATCAGATTTGACAAAACCATAAAGAGTTATGATTTTGTGCAGAATCCTGATGAACCTTGTGTGTACAAGAAGCTTAGTGGGAGCGCCATTGTGTTCATTGTGCTTTACGTAGATGACATCCTTATCATTGGGAATGATACATGGATGGTGACCAGTATGAAGATTTGGCTATCTCATACCTTTGAGATGAAAGATCTTGGAGAAGCCTCTTACATCTTAGGCCTGAAGTTGTTCAGAAACCGAGAAAAGAGGATTTTGGGATTCTCACAACATGGATACATTAAGAAGATTCTTGAACGATTCCGTATGGATAGTTCTAAGAAAGGATTCCTACCCTTAAGACATGGTATCCACTTGTCTAAAGGAATGGCTCTTCAAACTGTTGAGGAAAAGAAAGCCATGGCTGGATGCCCTTATGCATCAGCCATAAGAAGCTTAATGTATGCCACGATATGTATTAGGCCAGATATCTGTCATGCAGTGGGAGTGGTAAGTCGTTACCAATCCTGTTATGGATAACAACACTGGAATGCAGTGACGAACATATTCAAATATCTAAGACGGATGCAAGATTACATCTTGGTCTATGGAGATAGTGATCTCCAAGTCTTGGGATATACAGATTCTGACTTCCAATCGGATGTAGATGATCGAAAGTAGACATAGGGGTTTGTGTTCTTGTTGAATGGTGGTGCTGTGAGCTGGAGAAGCAAGAAGCAAGACACTACTGCAGATTCAACAACAGAAGTCGAGTACATTGCCGCATCAGATGCTGAAAAGGAGGCGGTGTGGTTGCGCAAGTTCGTCTTGGAGCTTGGCGTAGTTTCCTCTGATACTCCCATCCCGTTACTCTGCGATAACATGGGAGCCATTTCCCAGGCAAAGGAACCCATATGGCATCAGAAGAGCAAGCACGTGGAAAGGAAATACCACATCATATGGGAGATACAAAAGTGTGGTGACATCATCATCTCCAAGGTGGCCTTTGCCGACAACGTTGCTGATCCTTTTACAAAACCTCTGACACAGAACATTTTTGACCAGCATGTAATGAGTATGGGTTTAAGGATTGTACTTGAATGGTTTTGAGGGCAAGTGGGAGATTGTTAGCAATGTGAGCCCCGGGCGCACCATTCCTACAATAAATGTTATTGTAATAAATAAATTATCAATAAAAGTTATTGATTATTTTTCATTCCCTTTCTGAGATTGAATGAATGAATGCACTATAAGGTCCCTCTATATAATAAGGGTTATGTACCATGGCCAACTTGATGATCATACAGTTGTTGATTCATTGAATGAATCATAGAGGCTGATGCTTGGATGAATATCTAAGGAGTTAGATAGAGGACTCATCAAGCATCATCAAATGATTGTTAAGTGATGATTTCCAGCCTGAGTAGGTGTATAGCCTTGAACTTGGCATATCTCGGATCCTATATAATAAGATCCGTCTCGTCAAGAGAAAACCAACGAAATTTGTTTCGTGTGAATCGGACTTCGTTTCGAATTGTTATGATTTTCCGAAGAAAGAGAGGTCATTAATCCATAATGACTGTCATTAAGACTAATTAAACATGATTAAAGAAATTAATGACGATTGAAAGCCGCTAATGATCATTAGTAAACACTAATCAATAGTTAACAAAAGATAAGCGTAAGCCACAAAATTTAAATCGCGATTAGTGAAAGTTAATCACGATTAGTGTTAATTAAGTGTCACTAGTGAATCTAGAATCCTCTAGAATGTTCTAACTTAGGCTCCAAGTTTGGGATAAGTTTTGGCTAAAACCATGGGCCAAAACCATGGGCCGCTAAACCATGGTTAAGGTATAAACCATGGTTTTCTAACCATGGTTAGTGGTTTTCTAGGGCCTATAAATAGACCCCCCCTACCCATTCATTCTCTACAACTTCCACTACCACCACCACCCCAAGGGCTAGGGTCGAGAGGTTGGGAGGAGTGGGAGGCGAGGGAGGAGCGCTAGCGAAGCGCTGCCGGGAAAATGAGGAGGAGAAAGTTATGATCCTCTCTTAGTTGCTTCGTAAGTTAGGCTTTCAATTCATACTCTTGTTCTTCGAAGTTTTGTTTTTGATTCATATTTCTTTCCGATTCATTTTCCTGTTGTGGTTCGAGGAGAAATCTGTGTAACACCCTACTTAGGTGCGGGCGGCTATGCACGCCAGTGACCCTATGATTCGTCACACGTTCACTCATCTAAGACGTGTGGTGTCTACCAATTCTCCATCGTTTATGTTTCTATTCTTCGTATTATGCTTTTATAGTTATTTTGATGGAGAAATCTGTGTAATACCCTACTTAGGTGCGAGCGGCTATGCACGTCAGTGACCCTGTGATTCGTCACACATTCACTCACCTAAGATGTGTGGTGTCTACCGGTTCTTCATCTCTTGTTGTTGATTATATTCTTTCAGTTTCGTTGTTATTTTCCTCTCGATTGATTTTATAGAGGAAACTCTTTTCATTTTTATTTTGAAATATTTCCCGATATAAGGGAAACTCTGCTGAAATTTTCTGAGAAATATGTCCCGATATAAGGGGAAACTCTGCCGAAATTTTCCAAGAAATATGTCCCGATATAAGGGAAACTCTGCCGAAATTTTAAGAGAAAATATGTTCTTGACGTTCTTCGTGTTCTTCGCGTTCTTCGTTCATTCTTCGCATGTTCTTAGCGTTTTGATACGAAAAATGAAATTCGATCTTTTCAGGAGCCTTAAAATAGCCTTTTAAAAACGAAACTCGATAAAGCCTTGCATACATGAGAGAGAGCTCGATTAGGTAACGAAATCCTTCCTTTTGCTGTTGGGTTTTCATACGAAATTATTGAAATTCTTGATTTTGTGTTCTTTGCTACGAAGAACCCTAATTTTGGTTATTTTTGAAAAAGTTTGAAGAATTGCTTTGTGATTCCCACTAAAATAAGATTTACGCATCAAATTGATGCGTTGGCTCTGAAAGTTAGGGTTTGGGAGTTAAAATAGGCATAAATAGGAGTATACATATGGTTATGAATAATATATATGTGAGCCGATACTAAGTATTGCGGTTTATGCAAATCAAAGACTTAACGAAAGAATTACATCATGTGAATTGGTGCGATTTGAGATGGATCCTGAAAAGGATCATGTGTCACGTTAAGGATGACTGGGAGTAGAACTACAGGTCGGGCATGCAACCTGTAGGTTTGTCGGAATGAACCAGTATTGGCGTTTCCCTACCTAGGTGGTACACGGTTGCCCTGTTATGATAAGTGCGCACGAAATGAATATTTTGCAACGCGTGATACCGGGAGCCAATATATTCGGGTTGGAACGACGGAAGATGTGGTCGTGCTATGTGGAGGCACAGGTGGTTCAATAGCGGCTGGGTCACGATAACATGTATTTAAAGCCGCTAGGTTATATGATTAAATGTTCGCTTGAGGTTTTAAGCAACCGAGTCCTCGAGGACGATGTGCTCTTTTGTTTTTATAGGCTAAGGGTTAAGACCCTGTTTAATAAATGAAAAGGAAATTGTCAGGGTAGTATTGGAGGATTGGTTGAGACGACGTGCGGCAGCATAAGCTTACCAAGATCAATACAATCTCCAATCCTGAAGCATCCACAGCTTCGGAGTCCAAGAATGGTGGGGTTCCCCTGGACTAATCCTGATGTGGAATAGAAAGGAATATGACTTAAATTAATGAAAAGGAATGAAATTTTTGTGATATCAATGAATTTTGAAAAATTACACAATTTGTTTGCTTTTCTCTTCTTCGTTACTTAGCATTCGGTAATTTTTATCCTATGATTTATGGAAAACCCAACAGGTATCGGTGAGCCATCGCAAAGACTATAAAAAAATCTTCCAGCTTACATACTAGACATCCAGCCAGCCACAGTAGCTTTACTTTCTTTAAGGTAGTTAGTAATCTTTTGTATATTTCCCTTTCAAGCTGATGTACATGTAAATGGTTATAGTGGAACAGTGTATCATCTGAACTTTATTTTGTGAATGGAAAAGTGTTGAAATACTTTCTTCTGAGTATTTTTATTTGCAGTCTATTTCTGAATGTTAGTTGTGATTGCTGAATAAATTATTGCTGAGTAACCAGATCTGGATATGGGAGGATCCGACGGCCCGGGAAACGGGGTCGTTACAGTAGGAGATGGAAATCCTTTCCCAAATGGCTGATATCTGACTGACCTCTTGATGCATGTCCTCTGCATGGGAATAGTGATTCGGAGGTGTCAGGTTAGTTTAGTCAATGGGTTGACTTAATAAAATCGAGATAACCAAAGACCTATGTTGAATACTGACACAACATAGGTATGCATCCTCTGACCGGAGATGTATGTGTTGCTATATGTCTGAGTGTGTACATTTGGCAGACCAATAAGTTGATGACCTAACCAAGGTCTATACACCGACGAGCTGGTGTGCATGTAAGGACATATGAGTAATACGATCTCTCAAAGGGATCATACATGTTCACTTATGAACAGAGAGACATGAACTCACTCATGAGGTATTGGGACTGATCATATTCCATCCATGGTCATCATGCTTTGGAAGCATGACATGAATTTGAAGGTAAGATATATGCTTTATGAAAGCATATGATCTATACCAAATCCCAGTGAGCAAGATTAAGAAACATAATAATCAAACCCTGAAGATGACAGTATAAAAGTGATCTTTATCTTCAGAATGATCATAGGTCTTCCAGTATGCAGAATGTACATGTATTGGGAATACCTGAGGGTGATGTAATCATCAACGATTATATAACCATGACGCTTCCATTCCGAGGGAGTGATGAAATAGGTTTGGATTTTAGTGACTCCTCTCACTAGAAAAGTAACCTAATCTTAGTCCATGTACTGAACATTGATCTGAATGAGATTCAAATGCAATGAGAAGATTAGGTCTACGGTCTTGATTTGATCAAGCATCTATGGGAGTTCCATGGGATCTGGATTTGAGATATGATCTCAACATCCAAGTCACTATACGTGGAACAATACAATCGCCTTGTCCTTATCTCCAAGTATCTGCGGAGAAATCGCATTATTCTTGATGGGTTAGAGAATAATTCCATAAGATCTATGCAATGAAGATATAATGATTAAATGTGATTTAATCATCTTGATGTGTGTATAAATTATCCACTATAATTAAATGTGATTTAATTATTATGGATAATAATAATGTGGATAGAAATATCCAATTATTCCTAATATATTATAAATGTGATTTATAATGTATTAGAGAGAGCCAATTATAATTTATATTTGTTAATTAGTTATTGCGTGTATCGGATACACATTGTGTAATTAATTGACAATGTAAATTATATGTTGTTTTGGGTTGTGAATATGATTCACAATTTTTCAGTGGCAAGATTGCAATATTCTCAAATATAATTGTGAATTATTTTTTAAGAATAAATCCCAACAAAATTATTGGAAATAAATAAATAGAGAATTCCATGGAGATATGCAATCTCATGAAATCTCATGAGATTGCCTCCATATGGAATGGAGTGTGCGGCACCCAAATCCTAAAAGGAATGGGTGGCCGTCCACATGGAATGTACATGGAGATGTGATCTCCATATATATTCTCTCCTTATTTGTTGATATGATTTAGGATTGATTTATATTTGATTTTATCAAATATATTTTAAACTAAATTTGTTAGTTTTACCAATATCAATCTTGACCATTGGATTAGTCATTAATCAATCTCATCCATTGATTTTATATGTCCCATGGATTGAGATCCATGGATCCAAAACCCTATAAATAGAGAGGCATACCATGCTCTCTAGGGCTATGCAATATTGAAGATCTCTCTCTCCTTTCTTCTCACACGCCAACCACTCTCTCTCTATTTCTTTGTGGCCGTCACCAACCCTAGAGTAGAGAGACTCGTCGACGCTTTCGCCATCGTGCCGCCGCTTTGACGTTCTTCGGTTCTTTGTCTTCTTGGAGTGCTAGGTTCATGAAGGAGACGTTCGATCTCGTACGACGAGATCAGGAGCGACCGTGCTTGGATCATCTTCTTGGATTACGAGGACTATGCGGTTCATCCCCACGCTCGCAAGCGCTCTCACTGACGATCAGACTTGAGACAGGAGGTCTCTTTCTTTAGAGACTCGATCAAGCACGCTTCAAGAGGTATTCCTTTACACTTTTTGTGGTTATAGATGAAACGATCCGAGAATCGTTCTTGGATCATGTGGTTTCATCGCATGAACATTTTTAAATTCCGCTGCATAGAACCACTAGTATGACTAGTCGTTCTGCATCATATCCTATACGACGATCACGCTTCTGTGATGCGCTTGAGGATAAATTCCATATCATTCCTGGTCATCATCGTGAATGCTGGTAATGTGACTGCGGCTGATCCTCGCTCTGCGGCAATGCTGGTTGTCATCTGGTCCTCAGAAAATGTATCTGTCTCATCAAAGTGGAGGACAAAAGGCTCGAATAAGGGACTCTCTATGTCTGGCCTCTCAAAGTGTTGTCCCATATCGAGCTGTAGCTGCTGGGCTAAGTCATGGTATCTGTCTGACTCCGAGAAGTGTCTCTGCAGAAAGAAGTTGAATCGTCTGGGACCGGGCTCTGAAATGGTTGGATCAATGGCTAGAGTAGCGAGGGCTCCTCCATCTCTTGGAATATCAGAAGATCTAATACCCAAGATTCATCAACTTAAAACTCCGGGGCTGACTCGAACTCTAGCTGGAAGACCAACGGAAACTCAAGTAGACTCTGGGTCAGAACCTCCACTGTAGCAGTCATGTCCTATGTACTCTGTGGTGCTACAGATCCAAGTCCTTGGGCTGGTGTGTAGAAACGGTATCCTCATGTAGTGCAACACACCCCACTGGTACTGCAACATCCTCATGTGTTGTCCCGACTATGGTATCTCGTGAAGATGGTCTCTATGAATGTAACATCGAGATGGCATCCAGTAAGTCAATGTCGGAACTGTGGTGTGAACCCCCACATGAGGTAATCACCATTTCTAACTAATCTACGGTCATCCCCCGCATGGAGATCTCAATAAGGTTTGCCAGTGAAAGTCCGTGCTCGGGAAATCTCCTCAAGAGGTCAAGAAACCTCGGCCATGCTTCGTGCAGTGGATCTTGGGGGTCTACTGAAAACTCTGTGATCAAGGACCGCATCATCTCTGCTCTACGTTGGGGAAAGTATCTCTGTAGAAACTCAAACCGTAAGTCTCTCCACGTAGCAAATCTCCTTCCCAATCGTCGGTGCCATCTCATGGCTCTATCCTGAAGTGTGAATGGGAAGGTCTTCAGCATCATCTCCTCTGCAGTGATATCTGAATAATTCTGTGTCCTGCAAAACTCCTCGAAGTCAGACAAGTGAAGACAGGGCTCCTCGTGCGCCTCCCCTGAAAATGTCGGCTGTCTCTGAATAAGCTCCAAATCCAGGATGAATGGACCTAATGTAGAAGCTGACTGAGCTCCCAGTCCTATCTGCTCATCCATCATGCTGGCATAGGAGTCATCTGATACTCGCGTCTGCTCTCTATGATAGCATGCAAAGTGCACTCTCAACTCAGCAATGGCATCGTTCGGGCCTCGCATCTGCTCCATCTGATCTCCGCGGACGTGTAGCGCAGCATGCCAAAAAGAATGAAAGGGATGGGAGGGAGGGAACGGGAGGTTGGTCAGGGATTTGACCTCCCTCGAAGGTGGATTAGACTGATGGTCAGAAGATGGAGAAGCTACAAGAGTCGGCAATAAGTGAGGGGGATCCATCATCCAGGGATAAAGAAAAGGAAGAAGTAGAAGACTGAAGGGAGGGTGGGAGGGAGAAAGATAGATGAATAGATGGAAGAGAAGATAGATGGGGAGAAGGCATAAGGGATCTAGAAACACACAAGATGAGAAAGCAAAACCACCGAATCACCTACTCAACACTGAGCTGAAGACAGTAAAGGATCGGTCAATTATCTTGTCAATTTTATTTAGGTGATCATGTCAGAATATTAGAGCGGTTACGCGAGCTGATGGGAATCCAATCCGCAAACCATATTGTCCCGTATAAAAGGCCGGTAGTCTGATCGGGGTTTGGATATGGCTGTAGCCTAATGTGTGGGTCGCTCTCTTGCTCATCCAAACCAGACAATGAGGGGGTTGCTCTACCCAAGACAAGTTTTATGTGAGGTGTCTTTTAGGGTCAAGTGTGTTTAGCAGTCCCAATTTTATAGTTTTTCTTTTTATGTATTTTTCAAGCAAACAATGCCTAACGAATTTTTCGGTTCTCCTGATTATTTAAGTCCGAAAACAGGGGGAGAAGACGAAAAAACCGATTCGCGATAAAATCAATGATGCATGCAGAGTAAGAATTGCGTACCTGACTCCAGCAATCTACATGTAAAATGATCCGCGTATAAAATAAAGACAATAATAAAACTACCTCTATGATGCACGAGAAACTGGCCTTAGACGAAGCAATTTCTACACGTAAAGCACAGTAGCCGGGTAATCAAGCCTATGTCCGGAGTCCTATCTTGGGAGCCACTTGGTGTCCGCCACAATGGATCCTGGACGCGCTGTTTGTGTCTCCTCAAAGCACACGGACTAGAGTCTAATTAATCCGGCTTTTTCTTATGAGTTAATTAATCAGGTCCAATTACGAGCTATAGGTGTAGGCAGATAATTAATGTTTGGATCCTAATTAATTACGTCACAATCATAGAAATTCCTAAGCTAAGGCCAAAACCGCATAAATCAGATAAGCGGTAATAAAATACGGTAAAACAAAAACCAATGAAAAACCGCGGTGAGGTATCCCGAGCACACCGGTGCTCGGCGAAACAGACCCTGATAAATCACTAAAGTCCAAGTCTCTGAGTTCCTATATTATTACAAATAAATGTTCTGCAGAAAAATAAATCTAACCTACCCTACGTCTATATACGCATCTATTCCGCGGCTCCCGTAGTCCTGCTCGGTTCCTTGCGTCCTCTTGCGGCTCTATGTTGAAAAGAGCCACCTCCGACTCCTGCGGTTGCTTCGGCTCCCGAAAAAGCCGCCTCGATCCTCGGGCCCTCGTAAGAAATAAAAAAGAAATATATGTCAGATCATATTATTAGAAAAATTATGCATATAAATCAGATAAAAATATCTACACAACTATTGACAAAAAGCCGCGAAAAACCATGAAAAATCAAAAGACTACTAAGCCGTGCTCCCCAGCAGTGGCGCCATTCTGATGACCGAAGAGAATCGTAATGCAAGACCCGGGTGAAGGTATAAAAACTAGGGTTGTTGCGACCCGGATCTCAGGGACTCAGTCAACAAGAAAAAGAGACCACCAAATAACAGTAATCAGAAATAAAATCCGAATAGCAGTCTTCGCTATTTATTTAACTTAGTATAACGACCATGGTCGAACTCAAGGAGCATGGATTGGTCGGAACAACCTACGAAGTAGTCAAAAGATAAAATGAATAAAATTTTTCTGTGGCTTTTATATATTTTTAATTTTTTCTGTGTTTTTAATTATAAAGGAAATATAAGAAAATAGATGAAAAGAGTAACTTCAACAATTTATTAAACCCTAAAAAATGCTCAAAAAATTCAAATAAAATTAATTTTATGTTTTTTATATTTTTAAGTGTTTTTGGTGCATTTTTCAGAATTTTCTAACTTTTAGTTGATTTTATAAAAATCAAGAAACGGGAAAATAGTGGATCAAAGTGCAGCTAGACTTGAAAGGCTAATTAACAATATCTAATAAGCCTCTAAAAACAGGAGACAATTTTTATGAAAATTATATACAAAACTGAGCTACAGAAAAAGAGTTTGCATTTTTTGTATTTCACAGAATTTTATAGAATTTTTATTATATTTTTAGGGGTTTTATGACTTTTAGGAGTTTTATAAATCCAAATGACACAAAAATTGGATAGAAACTTAAAAACGACGAAACAAGCAATCCCTATTTTTTTAGAATTTTTAGAAAAGTTTTTATATTTTTAGTTTATTTTCTTTTCCAAACAGTAAGAAAAACGAAGGTTTTTGAATTTTTAAAAATAGCAAAAAGAAATAAAAATGTTCCAAAAAATTAGTGAAATTTTTACACAGTGGCAGGAGCCACGTATCCAAATTTCACTTGATTTGGAGTTTATTTGATATTTTATTCAACCAGTACAAGACTCACAACACACAGGGACCTAAGTGTAAGAAAACAAAGTTCTGGGGCCAAATAGATAACACGTGTAAAAACCACAGGGCCTAAGTTGCAAAAAGCCAGATAAACACGAGGCATGCACGTGATGAACATACAGAGGGGTATTTATGTAATTCCTATTTATAAAATATCAATCCATGACAACCAGAAAGTCCAAGCCCCTTACATGCAATTTACCCAAAGACTCACGTGTCGAAGCACGTGTTCCACATAAACAGGGACCAAAATGCAAATAAAATAAGCACAGGGACCTACATGCAATTTATCCTAAATAAAAACAACTCAATAAAATATTTACGGGACAACATTAACAATATGAAAAGAAGAGGGGCCTAAGCGAAAATTACCCCTTATTAAGATCCAACGGCAGGGGAGCGATCCCTCTCAGATCGGACGATGGAGAAACGCAGATGCCCCTTCGGCGACGAATGGCCTAGATCTGATCCTTAGAGGGATCGTATGGCTACGAGCCTCTCACGAACGGGTGGTTGAGATTTGAACTGGGGCGAGAGGCTCGATCAGACGTCGATGGAGGATCCCAGAAGAATAGCTCGCCGGCGACTTTCGTCGGGTCAGTACTCGTGATCGGGACCTCCTTGGATGCTGCTAGGTTGGGCGAAATAGTCCTGACGACGTTCAGCAGCGGCTGATGGGTTCCGATGAGGCCGGGAGCATCTGGAGTACTCCGGCGACGAGCTGCTCCTGGAGCTGTTGTGCTCTGAAGTCCGAACCTCCAGATGAGGTTCTGGGGCGCTCTATCCTGCACAGGAAAACCCACTGGGTCGAGGGCAAAGTGCCTCGACCCGTTAGAACGTGAGAGGGATGAAGGATGAGGAGATGCGTGACTGTCCGGCGAGGCGACGACAGAGGAGAGTCGCTACCATGTTCCGGGGCGAACCAGGGGGAATGGCTGGGCGTAGAAGGTGGAGAGGAGCGTCGTGGAGGTGAAGGGGTGATCGGAAGGGCAAATGGGTGGTCGGAGTGTGGTGAACGGACCGATGGAAGGTTACTGGCCGGAAATCAAAAAGAGAAATCGAAGGAGAACTAGAAGCGATCTAGGCTACCTTGTGTATGCATTCGTCTGGGCTGGAGGTGCTGGATCTCCGGGGGTCATGGCCTCGATGGATCGACGCGTCCAGAGGCTGAGCTCACCTCGAGGCGGAGCAGGGCGGTGGAAATCGCCGGATCAGTGGTTCCTGGCTACTCGTCCCTCACTGCTACTCTCTCGTACACGGTTGTCACTCAGGAGAAGGAGAGGAGGTCCTCAGAGGCGAGGGGAAAGGCGAAAGATGGAGTGAAATGGTGCGGCAGAACTGAGATATATACAGATGGAGATCCGATAGAAATGACGTCGGGTAGGAAATTGTAGAGCATGGATCCCAAGGAAGATCCCTGGGTGTGGATCGTGGATCAATCATTGATATTCAGAGCTCGGGGTTTTGGGTTGATGATGGTCATATCATGCCATAAAAATGGGAGAAAATCGGGTCGGGGCACAGATCCAGGCGCAGAGTGGTCCCGGGGGAGCGTTGACCGGGGGTCAACGTTCCCCCGTGGACCAATAAGGTTATTCCTTCCATTAATTATTGTAAATTCATTTAAAAATAGAAAATGATTTTATTTGAAAATATTTTCAACATGAAAAATGTTTACTTATTTTCAAAGTATTTTTTAGTTATTTTTATTTATTTTTTTTAAAATAAATTACGTATTTACATTATATTATTATATATAGGTATATTTACCTATGTATTTTTTATTTTTATTTTTAATTGTTTATTTTTGTACAAATATTCAAATTTTATATTTTGTTCACTGATAACATAAACTATGAAATATACAAAGATTTTTATTTGATTTTTATTAAGTATTTACAGGAGTTAAATAAATACATCTTTTATCTTATATACATGGTATATGTACACTGATGAGAGAGAATTTAGTTATTTTTCTTTTATTTTTCCTATTTTTATTTTATTTTTATAAATATATACACATTAATCAAAAACACATTTTTTTATTTTGAGGAAAATAAAATTATTTATATATAGGTGTATGTACAATCATGATAGACCCTATCTCCCTCTACTTGGTTTATTTTGCGGTCAGACCAATGCTTGGCCCTCCCTTGGGATTAAGTCGCTCAATAATAAAAGAATAAAGAGACACTAAAAAAGAGGAAAATATTTAGAATAAAAGAATAAATATTTTCCTCTTTTTCTGTGTCTCTTTATTCTTTTATTTATGCACAAATCATGCTAATTATTCAATATTAACGAATTCAAGCCTTTTTATAATTTATTATATTTACATATATATGCATGGTGTTTTTGCCAAAATAACTAGATAAAATAAAAGAATAAAGAGTGATGAATAGGTATTCATCACCAGTGCAGGTTAGAGCTTCCCGGGACCTCATCTGGAGGTCAAGATAACCTAGCACTGCTGCTCCAGGTACCTTAGCGCCGCCGAGGTATTCCATACCTCCCCGGCCTCATTGGAGCATAACAACAGATGTGGATCATCATCAGCTTCCTTTTCCCCATCCTAGAAGCCTCGGCGTACGCCTCAGCCGCACATAGCAGTCGGTCGAAGCTCGCCGAAGGTGAGTTCTACACCATTCTTCTAGGAGGGGTCTCCGCCGTTAGATCGAGTCCCCTGCCAGTTCTGATCATGACCGTTCGTTATTCAGTAAATCATCGATCGTTGGATCCATCTAAGGATATGATCTCACCCATCCATCGCCGAATCGGTATCCGTGACTCTCGACCGTCCAATCTTAAGTGAGGACCTGTTCAGCCGTTGGATCTATTATAAGAAGGGTAATTTGCACTTAGGCCCTCCTACCTGTTTACATTTTACCATTAGTCTTGTAAATATTTTTAGCTGGTTGTTTAGTTTGGAAAATTTACACTTCAGACCCTATACTTTCAGAATTTGCATTTTAGTCCCTCTGTTTGAGCTTCACGTTGTCTATCACGTGCTATCTGGGTTATTTGCATATTTCTACTTGAACTTCATGGTTGTTACTGATTGAATTTTTATAAATAGGAATTGCACTTATACCCCTGCTTGTTTGTTTCACGTGCCGCCCTCGTGCAGATCTGGACTTTTTGCATATCTGGCCCCGTACTCTTTCCACATGTTATTGTTTGGCTGATAACTTTTAAATAATTGCATTTGGGTCCCCACGTGCTGTGTGCCTTACGTTATTTTGAAAAATAGCTTATTTCGTCTAAAATTCAAGAAATTTTGACACATGGCTCCGGCCATGTTGAGGAATTTCCACGAATTTTTGGTTGCATTTTGTTTCCATTTGTCATTTTAAAAAAATCAAAACTTTAAAAATTGCTTCTGTCCAGTTTTAAAAATCAATTGAAAATAGTGGAAACCCTTTAAAAATTCCAAAAAAAACTGTTTGTGTTTGTTTTATGTTGTTCTCACTTCTTGTCCAATTTTCGTCAAATTTTACTTAATAAAAACCTAAAAATTGAAAAACATTAAAAAACTTAGAAAAATCATTAAAAATCCAAAAAATAAAAAAATAGAATTTTAAGATTCTGTATTAAGAGTTTTATTTTAGTTTCTCATAAAATTATTGCTCGAATTTTCTAGATATTTTAAGCATTTTTAAAATGCATTTAGATTCAGTCTGCACATTATTTTGCATTTTCAACATTGTTTCATTTTTAGAAAATCAATTAAAAATCAGATAAATTCAATAAAATTAACAAAAACATCAGAATATTTCTAAAACCCCAAAATATTTTGACTTGAATTTTCGGAGCATTTTCGATGTTTTAAATAATTGTTGTTTTGTGAATTTGTGAGTGTTTTTCTTATTTCCTCATATTAAAAATTATAACAAATTTGAAAAACATAAAATCTACCAAAAATATTTTCTCCTTGGATTTCTGACTACTTCGTAGCCTAGGAATATCGTGCTACTTGCGTTCGACGCTGGTAGCTATACCGGGTAAAAAAATACCAAGACCGCTATTGTTTGCTTGATTTGTTGAGTTTTATCCTCGGTGGTCTTGATTTTCTTGATTGAGTTAGCCGCATGAGTGGTTGAGGTCGCAACGACCTAAGATACCTTTTTACCTTAGTCGCTCGAGTGTGTCATCAGAAGGGCGCCGTTGCTGGGAAGTGATGAATCCCCATTCATCACTCTTTATTATTTTATTTTAGCTAGAAATCTTGGCAAAACATCATGTATATAGCTGTAAATACAATAAGATACCAATATGCATGCATTTGTTAAATATTAATAATTAGCATGTATTTGTGCAAAATAAAAGAATAAAGAATAAAAGAAAAAGAGAGAAATATTTAGAATAAATATTAAGTGACATAATCATAAGAGAGGTCCCAATATGGGCCTGATCGCCAAATAAAATAAGTAGAGAGAGATAGGGAAACTCTACCTTGTACATATTCCCTCTATGTGTATATATATATATTATTTTCACAAAAATTAAAATAAAATGTGTTTACATTACCTTGTATATATTTCTGAAAATAAAACAAAAATTAGAAAAAGAAAATAAAATCAAATAAATTCTCTCTACAATCTGGTACATATTACATGTATATATGTATCATATTCTTATTTATTTAACATTTGTAATGAACTCATAAAAATAAAATAAAAAATATTTTATACTCTAAAGTTTATGTTGTAAATAAATAAAATATAAAATTAGGGTATTTCTATAAAAATAATATAATAAAATAAAAATAAAAATAAATAAGTATTTTATACATGTATATATTGTAATATAATGTATATACCTTAATTTATTTTTCATAAAAATAATTAAAAATCACAAAAATAGTTTGAAAAATAACATATACTTTTCATTTTATGAACTTTTAAAAATAAGATTGCTTGGTATTTTTAATTGAATTTTCAATTATTTTAATGTATCCTTTTTCTGATTGGTCCACGGTGGACTGTTGACCCCGGTCAACTGTCCCCCCTGGACCGGTCTTCGCCCGAATCGGATTTTCGCCCGACGTTCTCAAAATTTTCCTGAATTGATCCGACCCCCATTCTACTCGAGTAGCTGCTCCTATTACCGAGGGACGATCCGTAATCCATACCCAATGAATCCCCTTGGTATCCGTCCCTCGATCCGCGTGCCTACACTCTACATTTTGTAGACCCTGCAAAGTATAAAATCTTGTAGAGTCGTATCTTCTAATCTATCTTTGGCCGCCCTCTTGTCTCCGATGACCTCCGTCTCTTCGTATGAGTGACAGCTTGCGATAGAGAGTGTTGCAGCGAGGATTCGAGCGTCGTAGCCGTAGATCTGGTGTATACTCCGCCGTGCTCCGCCGTGAGGTGAGCTCAGCCTCTGGGCCCGTCGAACCATTGAGTAAATGACCCCCGAGGTCCCCGACCTCCAGCACAGACGACTTTCCCCATCAGGTAGCTTCATTTCAGTCTTAGCCGTATTAGATTTGAGTTTTTAGGTTTTGGTCAACTTGAGTTGTTCAACTCCGTTTGTCGTTGTTGGACCCTCCTTTCGTTGTCCCGATGACCCAACCACCTCCATGAGACTTCGCCCCATCTTCTATACCCATCCACTCATCCTGATTCGTCCAGGAACGAGGTTTGGACCGTCCTCCTCCGCCGCTTCACCGGAGGGTCACACCACGACGCGTCAGCCACCCCTTTCATGTTTTGACGGGTCGAGGCATTTTTCCCTCGAACCTATGGTTTGCCTGTGCAGGTTAAAGCTTCCTGGGACCTCATCTGGAGGTCAAGATAAACTGGCACAGCTGCTCCAGGTACCTTAGCGTCGTCGGGGTATTCCAGACCTCCCTGGTCTCATCGGAGCATAACAACAGCTGCAGATCGTCATCAGCTTCCTTTTCCCCATCATAGCTGCCTTAGAGGATGCCTTAGCCACACGTAGTAGCCGGTCGAAGCTTGCCGAAGACGAGTTCTTCGCCTTCTTCCAGGAGGTGTCTCCGCCGTTGGATCAAGTCCCTCACCAGTTCTGATCGTGATCGTTCCTTATTCGGGGAATTGTCAATCGTTGGATCCATCTGAGGATCAGATCTCACCCATCCATCACCGAACCGGTATCCGCGACTCTCAACCGTCCGATCTTAAGTGAGGACCTGTTTAGCCGTTGGATCTATAATAAGAAGGGTAATTTGCACTTAGGCCCTCCTACATGTTTACATTTTAGCATTAGTCCTGTAAATATTTTTAGCTGTTGTGTTTAGTTTAGATAATTTGAACTTCATACCCTATGCTTTCAGAATTTGCACTTTAGTCCCTCTGTTTGAGCTTCACATTGTATGTCACGTGCAATCTGGGTTATTTGCATATTTCTACCTGAACTTTATGGTTATTACTAATTGAATTTTTATAAATAGGAATTGCACTTATACTCCTGCTTGTATGTTTCACGTGCAGCCCTCATGCAGATCTGGACTTTTTGCATATCTAGCCCTGTACTCTTTTGATGTGTTATTGTTTGGCTGATAACTTTTAAATAATTGCATTTGGGTCCCTTTGCGCTGTGTGACTTAGGTTATTTTAATAAATGGCAAATTTTGTCCATAATTCATGAAATTTTGACACATGGCTCTTGCCATGTTGTAGGAATTTCCACGAATTTTTGGTTGCATTTTGTTTCCTTTTGTCATTTTTAAAAATTCAAAAACTTTAAAAATTACTTTTGTCCTATTTTAAAAATCAACTAAAAATATTAAAAACCCTTTAAAAATTCCAAAAAAATTGTTATGTGTTTGTTTTTTGTGTTTTCACTTATGTCCATTTTTTGTCGCATTTCACTTTATAAAAACCCTAAAAATCGAAAAACATTCAAAAACATAGAAAAATCATTAAAAATTCACAAAAAAATCAAAAATAGCATTTTCAGTTTCTGTAATTAGATTTTTATTTTTAATTTCTCATAAAATTATTACTCTAATTTTCCAAGCTTTTAAAGTATTTCTAATGTGCCTTTAGATTCTGGATGCATATTATTTTGCATTTTCATCCTTGTTTTATTTTTAGAACATAAACTATGAAATATACAAAGATTTTTTTTTGATTTTTATTAAGTATTTACAGGAGTTAAATAAATACATCTTTTATCTTATATACATGGTATATGTACACTGATGAGAGAGAATTTAGTTATTTTTCTTTTATTTTTCCTATTTTTATTTTATTTTTATAAATATATACACATTAATCAAAAACACATTTTTTTATTTTGAGGAAAATAAAATTATTTATATATAGGTGTATGTACAATCATGATTGACCCTATCTCCCTCTACTTGGTTTATTTTGCGGTCAGACCAATGCTTGGCCCTCCCTTGAGATTAAGTCGCTCAATAATGAAAGAATAAAGAGACACTAAAAAAGAGGAAAATATTTAGAATAAAAGAATAAATATTTTCCTCTTTTTCTGTGTCTCTTTATTCTTTTATTTATGCACAAATCATGCTAATTATTCAATATTAACAAATTCAAGCCTTTTTATAATTTATTATATTTACATATATATGCATGGTGTTTTTGCCAAAATAACTAGCTAAAATAAAAGAATAAAGAGTGATGAATAGGTATTCATCACCAGTGCAGGTTAGAGCTTCCCGGGACCTCATCTGGAGGTCAAGATAACCTAGCACTGCTGCTCCAGGTACCTTAGCGCCGCCGAGGTATTCCATACCTCCCCGGCCTCATTGGAGCATAACAACAGATGTGGATCATCATCAGCTTCCTTTTCCCCATCCTAGAAGCCTCAGCGTACGCCTCAGCCGCACATAGCAGTCGGTCGAAGCTCGCCGAAGGTGAGTTCTACACCATTCTTCTAGGAGGGGTCTCCGCCGTTAGATCGAGTCCCCTGCCAGTTCTGATCATGACCGTTCGTTATTCAGTAAATCATCGATCGTTGGATCCATCTAAGGATATGATCTCACCCATCCATCGCCGAATCGGTATCCGTGACTCTCGACCGTCCAATCTTAAGTGAGGACCTGTTCAGCCGTTGGATCTATTATAAGAAGGGTAATTTGCACTTAGGCCCTCCTACCTGTTTACATTTTACCATTAGTCTTGTAAATATTTTTAGCTGGTTGTTTAGTTTGGAAAATTTGCACTTCAGACCCTATACTTTCAGAATTTGCATTTTAGTCCCTCTGTTTGAGCTTCACGTTGTCTATCACGTGCTATCTGGGTTATTTGCAAATTTCTACTTGAACTTCATGGTTGTTACTGATTGAATTTTTATAAATAGGAATTGCACTTATACCCCTGCTTGTTTGTTTCACGTGCCGCCCTCGTGCAGATCTGGACTTTTTGCATATCTGGCCCCGTACTCTTTCCACATGTTATTGTTTGGCTGATAACTTTTAAATAATTGCATTTGGGTCCCCGCGTGCTGTGTGCCTTACGTTATTTTGAAAAATAGCTTATTTCGTCTAAAATTCAAGAAATTTTGACACATGGCTCCGGCCATGTTGAGGAATTTCCACGAATTTTTGGTTGCATTTTGTTTCCATTTGTCATTTTAAAAAAATCAAAAACTTTAAAAATTGCTTCTGTCCAGTTTTAAAAATCAATTGAAAATAGTGGAAACCCTTTAAAAATTCCAAAAAAAAACTGTTTGTGTTTGTTTTATGTTGTTCTCACTTCTTGTCCAATTTTCGTCAAATTTGACTTAATAAAAACCTAAAAATTGAAAAACATAAAAAAACTTAGAAAAATCATTAAAAATCCAAAAAATAAAAAAATAGAATTTTAAGATTCTGTATTAAGAGTTTTATTTTAGTTTCTCATAAAATTATTGCTCGAATTTTCTAGATATTTTAAGCATTTTTAAAATGCATTTAGATTCAGTCTGCACATTATTTTGCATTTTCAACATTGTTTCATTTTTAGAAAATCAATTAAAAATCAGATAAATTCAATAAAATTAACAAAAACATCAGAATATTTCTAAAACCCCAAAATATTTTGACTTGAATTTTCGGAGCATTTTCGATGTGTTAAATAATTGTTGTTTTGTGAATTTGTGAGTGTTTTTCTTATTTCCTCATATTAAAAATTATAACAAATTTGAAAAACATAAAATCTACCAAAAATATTTTCTCCTTGGATTTCTGACTACTTCGTAGCCTAGGAATATCGTGCTACTTGCGTTCGACGCTGGTAGCTATACCGGTAAAAAAATACCAAGACCGCTATTGTTTGCTTGATTTGTTGAGTTTTATCCTTGGTGGTCTTGATTTTCTTGATTGAGTTAGCCGCATGAGTGGTTGAGGTCGCAACGACCTAAGATACCTTTTTACCTTAGTCGCTCGAGTGTGTCATCAGAAGGGCGCCGTTGCTGGGAAGTGATGAATCCCCATTCATCACTCTTTATTATTTTATTTTAGCTAGAAATCTTGGCAAAACATCATGTATATAGCTGTAAATACAATAAGATACCAATATGCGTGCATTTGTTAAATATTAATAATTAGCATGTATTTGTGCAAAATAAAAGAATAAAGAATAAAAGAAAAAGAGAGAAATATTTAGAATAAATATCAAGTGACATAATCATAAGAGAGGTCCTAATATGGGCCTGATCGCCAAATAAAATAAGTAGAGAGAGATAGGGAAACTCTGCCTTGTACATATTCCCTCTATGTGTGTATATATATATATATTATTTTCACAAAAATTAAAATAAAATGTGTTTACATTACCTTGTATATATTTCTGAAAATAAAACAAAAATTAGAAAAAGAAAATAAAATCAAATAAATTCTCTCTACAATCTGGTACATATTACATGTATATATGTATCATATTCTTATTTATTTAACATTTGTAATGAACTCATAAAAATAAAATAAAAAATATTTTATACTCTAAAGTTTATGTTGTAAATAAATAAAATATAAAATTAGGGTATTTCTATAAAAATAATATAATAAAATAAAAATAAAAATAAATAAGTATTTTATACATGTATATATTGTAATATAATGTATATACCTTAATTTATTTTTCATAAAAATAATTAAAAATCACAAAAATAGTTTGAAAAATAACATATACTTTTCATTTTATGAACTTTTAAAAATAAGATTGCTTGGTATTTTTAATTGAATTTTCAATTATTTTAATGTATCCTTTTTCTGATTGGTCCACGGTGGACTGTTGACCCCGGTCAACTGTCCCCCCTGGACCGGTCTTCGCCCGAATCGGATTTTCACCCGACGTTCTCAAAATTTTCCTGAATTGATCCGACCCCCATTCTACTCGAGTAGCTGCTCCTATTACCGAGGGACGATCCGTAATCCATACCCAATGAATCCCCTTGGTATCTGTCCCTCGATCCGCGTGCCTACACTCTACATTTTGTAGACCCTGCAAAGTATAAAATCTTGTAGAGCCGTATCTTCTAATCTATCTTTGGCCGCCCTCTTGTCTCCGATGACCTCCGTCTCTTCGTATGAGTGACAGCTTGCGATAGAGAGTGTTGCAGCGAGGATTCGAGTGTCGTAGCCGTAGATCTGGTGTATACTCCGCCGTGCTCCGCCGTGAGGTGAGCTCAGCCTCTGGGCCCGTCGAACCATTGAGTAAATGACCCCCGAGGTCCCCGACCTCCAGCACAGACGACTTTCCCCATCAGGTAGCTTCATTTCAGTCTTAGCCGTATTAGATTTGAGAATTTAGGTTTTGGTCAACTTGAGTTGTTCAACTCCGTTTGTCATTGTTGGACCCTCCTTTCGTTGTCCCGATGACCCAACCACCTCCATGAGACTTCGCCCCATCTTCTATACCCATCCACTCATCCTGATTCGTCCAGGAACGAGGTTTGGACCGTCCTCCTCCGCCGCTTCACCGGAGGGTCACACCACGACGCGTCAGCCACCCCTTTCATGTTTTGACGGGTCGAGGCATTTTTCCCTCGAACCTATGGTTTGCCTGTGCAGGTTAAAGCTTCCTGGGACCTCATCTGGAGGTCAAGATAAACTGGCACAGCTGCTCCAGGTACCTTAGCGTCGCCGGGGTATTCCAGACCTCCCTGGTCTCATCGGAGCATAACAACAGCTGTAGATCGTCATCAGCTTCCTTTTCCCCATCATAGCTGCCTTAGAGGATGCCTTAGCCACACGTAGTAGCCGGTCGAAGCTTGCCGAAGACGAGTTCTTCGCCTTCTTCCAAGAGGTGTCTCCGCCGTTGGATCAAGTCCCTCACCAGTTCTGATCGTGATCGTTCCTTATTCGGGGAATTGTCAATCGTTGGATCCATCTGAGGATCAGATCTCACCCATCCATCACCGAACCGGTATCCGCGACTCTCAACCGTCCGATCTTAAGTGAGGACCTGTTTAGCCGTTGGATCTATAATAAGAAGGGTAATTTGCACTTAGGCCCTCCTACCTGTTTACATTTTAGCATTAGTCCTGTAAATATTTTTAGCTGTTGTGTTTAGTTTAGATAATTTGAACTTCATACCCTATGCTTTCAGAATTTGCACTTTAGTCCCTCTGTTTGAGCTTCACATTGTATGTCACGTGCAATCTAGGTTATTTGCATATTTCTACCTGAACTTTAGTGTTATTACTAATTGAATTTTTATAAATAGGAATTGCACTTATACTCCTGCTTGTATGTTTCACGTGCAGCCCTCATGCAGATCTGGACTTTTTGCATATCTAGCCCTGTACTCTTTTGATGTGTTATTGTTTGGCTGATAACTTTTAAATAATTGCATTTGGGTCCCTTTGCGCTGTGTGACTTAGGTTATTTTAATAAATGGCAAATTTTGTCCATAATTCATGAAATTTTGACACATGGCTCTTGCCATGTTGTAGGAATTTCCACGAATTTTTGGTTGCATTTTGTTTCCTTTTTTCATTTTTAAAAATTCAAAAACTTTAAAAATTACTTTTGTCCTATTTTAAAAATCAACTAAAAATATTAAAAACCCTTTAAAAATTCCAAAAAAATTGTTATGTGTTTGTTTTTTGTGTTTTCACTTATGTCCATTTTTTGTCGCATTTCACTTTATAAAAACCCTAAAAATCGAAAAACATTCAAAAACATAGAAAAATCATTAAAAATTCACAAAAAAAATCAAAAATAGCATTTTCATTTTCTGTAATTAGATTTTTATTTTTAATTTCTCATAAAATTATTACTCTAATTTTCCAAGCTTTTAAAGGATTTCTAATGTGCCTTTAGATTCTGGATGCATATTATTTTGCATTTTCATCCTTGTTTTATTTTTAGAAATTCAATCAAAAATTATAAAAATTCCAGAAAATTAACAAAAACATCTGAATATTTCTAAAACCCAAAAAAAATTACTTGAATTTTCTGAGCATTTTTCATGTGTTAAATAATTGTTGGTTTGTGAATTTGTGAGTGGTTTTCTACTTTTCCTCATATTAAAAATTCTAAAAAATTTGAAAAACATAAAATCCACCAAAAATATTTTCTCCTTAGATTTCTGACTACTTTGTAGCCTAGGCATACCATGGTCCTTGTGTTCGACCTTAGTAGCTATACGAGGTAATAGAAATAGCTGGACTGCTATTGTTTGCTTGATTTGTTGATTTTTATCCTTGATGGTTTTGATTTTCTTGATTGACTTCGCCGCCCGTGTGGTTGAGGTCACAACGACCTGAGATACCTTTTTACCTCAGTCGCTCGGGTGTGTCATCAGAATGTCACCGTTGCTGGGGAGCACGGCTTAGTAGTCAGTTTTCCCTTTCTTTTTCGACTTTGATTTTTACTTGCATTACTCTTCAGCATTTATTTCCATTCCGGCCCAGTTTATTTTATAATAACGGTTGGATTGACAATTGACACATTTTCTGTTTCTGACTTTCTTGCGAGGGCCCGATGATCGAGGGTGGCTTTCTTCGGAGGTAGCTCGTTTCTGCATCGAGTCGCAAGAGAGCGTAAGAGAGCCGAAGCAGGAGTGCGAGGAGTTGTAGTGTAGTTTAGCTAATTTAGATTTCATTTTCTACACATTATTATTGTAATAATACAGGACAGAGACGTTCAGACTTTGTGAATGCTTCGGGATCTGTTTCACCAAGCACTAGTGTGCTCGGGGGACCTCACCACTGTTTTTTTCCGGTATTGATTTTCATCGGTTTATTTATTTCTTATTTGATTTTTGAAGAATTTATCCCTTAGACAGGAGTTTTTGTGACTGTGACGTAATTAATTAAGGCAAAACCTAATTATCTTCCTGCTCCTATAGATCGATAATCTTAATTAATTAATCACAAAGAAAAAGTCAGTTTAATTAGGCTCGAGTCCACGTGCCGTGAGGAACCACATACAGCGCGTTCAGGATCCGTTGTGGCAGACACTGAGTGGTTCCCATGATCGGGCTCAAGACATAGTTTGATTAGCTGACTATTGTGCTTATCGTGTAGAGCTTGCTTCTTCTAAGGTCGATTTCTTTGTGCATCATATAGTTAGTTTACTTTCAGTCTTTATTTTATGCACGGATCACCCTGCATCTAGAGAGTTGGAGTCAGGTACGTATTTTTAATCTGCATGCATCATCGTGTTTGATCACGCATCTACTTTTTCGCCTTCTCCCTTAGTTTTTGGACTTAAAAAAATCAGGAGAACCGAAAAATTCGTTAGGAGTTGTTTTATTTGAAAAATACCAAAAAAATGGAAAATATAAAATTGGGACCGCTAAACACACTTGACCCTAAAAAATACTTCACCGAAAAATTTGTCTTGGGAGAGTAATCCCCTCATTGTATGGTTTGGATGAGCGAGAGAGTGACCCACATAATATGCTAGAGCCATATCCGATTTATTTACACACAACTGACCTTTTATACAGGATAGTCTGTTGGGATTATTGGGTTCCTACCAGCTCGCTTAATCGCTTTGAAAGACTGTCTTATCACCTAATAAAATTGACAAGATAAAAGATCGAACTTTTACGGTCATCAACTCTGAGTGCGTAGGTGAATTGGGGGTTTTCTTTCTCATCTTGTGTGTTTTCCAGATCTCATCTACCTCCCTCCTATTCCCTTTCTTCAATCCATCTCTTCATCCCACCATCATTCTCCTTTTTCATCCCTGGATGATGGGTTACCCACCTTTATTGGCAGATCTCGTGGATTTTTTATCTTATCCCCGTCCTCTCTCGTCGGAGGTCGAAACTCAGACCGACCTTCCATTATCTCTTTCTTCTGTGCATGCTGTGCTAGATGCCCGTAGAGATCAGACTGACCAGAGGCAAGACTTGGGCAATTTCACTGTTGGGATGAGAGTGCAGTCCACATACGATCACATAGAGTAGATGTGAGTTGCAGATACCTCCTACGCTAGGATGATGGATGAGCACACCGATCAGGAAGCACAATCAGCTTCTACATTCCATCCCTTCATTCTAGATTTGGAGTTCATTCAGAGACTGCCGAAATTTTCAGGGGAAGTGCACGAGGAGACATATCTTCATCTGTCGGAGTTTGAGGAGTTCTGTGTGACCCAGGTATATTCAGATATCACTTCTGAGGAGCTGATGTTGAAGACCTTCCCATTTTCACTTCAAGACAGAGCCATAAAATGGCATAGGTGATTGGGAAGGAAATTTGCTACATGGGATGAGTTACGCTCAGAGTTTCTACAGAGATTTTATCCCCAACGTAGAGCAGATATGATGTGGTATTTTATTATGGATTTTTTAGTAGATCCCCAGGAGCCATAACATGATTCATGACTGAGGTTTCTTCATCTCTAGAGCAGATTTTCAGATCATGGACTTTCACCGACCGACCTTATCGAGATCTCCATGAGGGAGATGACCGTTGAGCATATTACACTGGTAGTGATCTCGTGTGGTGGTTCACACCACACTCCCGACATAGATATACTTCATACCATCTCGATGGTACTTTCAGACATTACACTTTCACGAGATGCTTTAGTTGGGACAACACACGAGAATGATGCGGTACCAGTTGGGTGTGCCACACTTCATGAGCACACATCCACGCACACCAGATCGTGGACATGGATTCTACTGCAGTACAGACGATGGATGAGATGACTACCACCATGGATGTTCTGACCCAGAGATTGATCGAGTTGCCGTTGGTCCCCCATCTAGAGTTCGAGTCAGTCTCGTAATTTCAAGTTGAGGAGTCTTGGATATCAGATCTTCTGATACTCCAGGAGATGGAGGAGCACACGCTACTACAATCATCAGTCCAAACGTTTCAGTGTCCATTCCCAGACTACTCAGCTTCTATCCTACAGAGGTACCTCTGATTCAGATGGACATCCTGATTCAGCCCAGCAGCCAGAGCTAGATGTGGGACAACATTTTGAGATGCCAGATACATATTGTCCTGTATTTGAGCCTTTTTTCCTCCAGTTTGAAGATATAGATACATTTCATGAGTACCAAATGATAGCCAGCATTTCTGCAGCTCGAGGATCAGTTTCGCAAACTTCTACAACTTCTGCATTGTTGACCAGTACCATTTCCTATTTCCAGATTGTTCAGACTCCGTTTTCAGCTGATGAGGCAATTTAGTGCGAGGAATGGGTGCTTGACAGTGGCGTAGATTCCCAGTTAAATTTTGATTCCTCTTTCTTCACGGATGATTTGGCATTACTCCCCAAGGGTTATCTACGGGAGAATGCCACATGCCATGTGTACTCGGTTTCACTTCCTAGATGTGTATCCGATCTGTCGGATCATGACATCAAGTCTTCTGATATTTCGAATTTTCTGAATCTGAGTTTTCTCTCCTCGATGACCCTCACGAGGATGAGCCGGTCTTGAGATATTCGATAATGCTGCTGATTTTTCTACATTATGTGCATCGGATATTAGTTTTCTTAATGAATTTCCTGATCTTGACTTTCCACACCTTTTTGAGATGGTAATTGACGTAGAGGATTCCATGACCGATCCTTCTTTCTCCACATTTGATTTCTTCGGCTCTACCCTTACACTCCATTCTGATCTTGAGCCGATAAGTTCTTTTGCGCTATCGGAGCCCGATTTCATTCTCCCATATCTTTACCCGGTAGCAGACACCCACCTGATGTCTTATTTCGGTGTCATTGTTTACATTGTTGACCTCGTTGTTGTTTTCATACCGCGAATACAACGAAAGTCGACATTCACCTCACAGATGTCGTCCTGAACCTTGATACCGCATTATCCTAGCCTTTGCGCCCAGCTAGGGGCGTAAAACCTAGCGCTTGTTGAGAGGCACCTCAATATTGTCTACTTTGTATATACGTGTTTCGTCATTTGATCCTTGTCTCTTCCGTTTTGTTTTACACCCCAGGTCTCGCTTAGGATTATCTTTGCTATACTTAGGATGCACTTTATCCTATGTATAGGGGGGTGTAGACACCGAGTTGCTCATTCTTGTTCTGTTTCGTTGCTCCTGTTGTTGCCTATACTTAGGGAGCTTTCACCCTAAGTATAGGGGGAGTGATGTCGTTCCTTCCATCTTTGTATATATTTTTCTCAATTTCTTCTATTCTCTCTCTCTTCTCCCTCATTTATTTATATTCGTTTCTATACATAGGGATATTCGACCCTAAGTATAGGGGGGACAAGTTGATTAGTTGATTTTGTACATCCTAGCACTCGGATTTCCCTTCATATACAGCTTGCTATACTTAGGATTATTTGATCCTAAGTATAGAGGAAACACTGAGTTCTCTTCATTCTATTCTTTGATTCGTCGTTGTAGTATACAATTCCTTTTCACTTCCCTATACTAAGCACGAGTTATGTCTTCTTCATCGCTCTTGATCCAGTCTGAGGAAATCGTTCGAGCTAAGTATAGGAGGGTATCGTATATATTTCATATATACTTTAGCCATAACTCGTACTTTGTGTGAGTGTATTAAAATAAAATGGCTAAAATTCTTTTATCCAAAAAAACCATAAAAATATAAAATTTTTCCTTGTACATAAAAATTCTTTATTGCACAAACATAGCTATTTATAAAAATTATTTTTGTACAAATGATTATAAAAATGATTTGTGTAAAGAGTTTGTAAATATTTTGATTATGTATATAGTACAAAATTTTTGTAAAATGTTTGAAAAATAAAAGTTTGCAAAAACCCTTATGTAAATGTTTGTAAATATTTTGCAAAACTCCATGCATTCATTCTAAAAGGAATCTTATAGGGCTTAGGGTTAAGACTTTTCGGGTCCATTTGGGACCTAATTCTTTGAGTCCACTGGGCTATGATCATATGTCATCTTGATGAGGCTAAGTAGAACACTTAACAATGCACACATGACTCTCAGAGACAATGTCTTTACTTGCACCAGCACCTTACACATAGCTCTCCACGGATGAGGAGGTAAGGAGGCAGTTTCCTTTGGCTTGGGGTAGCATATGAGGGTAGTAATTCTTGGCGGAACCTCTCTTCTTCTCATAGTGAAGGAAGTGTCTGAACTTGGTCTGGTGGTGTTTTAGTCTAAAGACAGGAGTTGTGGGTTGCAATAAAGCTTCAAAAGAGGGATAGTCTAATGGCTCAAGAGAAAAAACTCCTTATGTATATATGTTGCACCATGTAGATATGTTGTACATATGCACATAAAAAAATGTGCAAAGAAAGAAAAACTCCAAAAAACTGGTGGGTCTGATTGAAAATAAAATACCCATCGGAGTGTATATATTCAAATAAAGCAAAGCTTTTGTTACACATGCTCATCTCAAGAAGCATGCATCGGGGCACTTAACAACACTGGTTGGGCTCCCAACGATACATGGCTACACTGGTCATGGTCTATTCTCTTCTTCCTCCTCTTCTTGAGCCTGTTGAACTTGAACTTAGAAGGGAATACCCCGCTCCTCGAGGAAAGAGCTGTCAGACTAGGGCATTAAAGTTACCTTGTTAAGGGAGGTTGTCACTTTGTCATTTCTGAGGTGGGGAGCTACATATCACTGATGACTAAAAAATCTACGAGAGACTAAGGGATATAAATATCACGAGTCGTTGCGACCTCAATCCCTCGAAAATCGATCAACAAGAAAATCAGACCACCAAAGTGAATAATCAGTCAAAAAGCTGAATAAGCGGTCTTGCTATTTATTTAACCTGGTATAGCGACCAGGGCCGAACTCAAGGAGCACAGGTTGGCCAAGTGGCCTACGAAGTAGTCAGAAAATGAAATATAAAGATAAAATAATTTTTTGTGGTTTTTATAGGTTTTTAAATTTTTTTTGTATTTTAAATTATGAAGAAAATGAGGAAAAAGGGTAAAAAGCACACAATCAACAATTTATTAAACACTCAAAAACAAGCCATAAAATTAAAATGAAATTTTTTTAGTGTTTTTTATAGTTTGAAGTGTTTTTGGTAATTTTCTCAAAATTTTATAATTTTTAGTTGATTTTATAAAAATAGGAAAAGGTTGAAATCAGAATCAATGTGTAGCCAAACTTGAAAGGCTAATTAAAAATAGATAATTAGCCTCTAAAAATCTGAAGCCATTGACAACTAGAAATGGAAACTAAGCTACAAGAACAAAATTTGTATTTTTTTGAATTTTTATGGATTTTTAAAAAAATTTATAAGATTTTTAGGGTTTTGTGATTTTTAGGTGTTTTATAAATCTAAATGAAGTGAAAATTGGTCTGAAGCAAGTAAACAACAAAACAAACAATATGTATTTTTTTGTAATTTTTTGATGGGTTTTTTTATTTTTAGTTGATTTTATAATTCAAACAATGATAAAAACAAGGGTTTTTGAATTTTTAAATATAACAAACAGTAATCAAAATGTCTCAAAAATTAGTGAAATTTTTACATAGTGGTAGGAGCCACGTATCCAAATTTCACTAGATTTGGAGTTTATTTGATATTTTATTCAACCAATATAAAAGCCACAGCACATAGGGACCAAAATGCAAAGAAAAAAAGTTCTAAGGGCTAAAAAGAGACAAGTGCGAAAAGTATAGGGGCTAAACCACATATTTCACACAAAATTCGCACATGTTCCAATTCCAGTACGCACAGGGGTATATATGCAAATAATTAAACTGAAGATTCATTCCAAAACAGTCAATAAACCCAGCCCTGAACATGCAATTAGCCCACAAAACTCACGTGTCGAAGCATGTGTTCCACACTCACATGGAATAAGTCGCAAATACGAGAAAGTATGAGGTCCACAGTGCAAAACAACCAAAATAAAAACAACTACACTTGATATTTACAGGACTAAACTAAAAATGCAAAAAGAAGAGGAGCCTAAGTGATATTACCCCATTATTAAGATCCACGCCTGAAGAGGGTCCACGTGTAAGATTAAACGGTTGTGGAGAGTGAATGCCTCTTTGGCGATGGACGTCTTGGATTCGATCCTCAGATGGATCAACAATAGAAAGGCCCGCGCAGATGAATGGTGGAAATCTAATCTGAAGCGCGGGGTTCGATCGAACAGTGTTGGAGGACCCTCGAAGAACAAGTTGTCGGCGAGTTTCACCGGTCCAATACGCACGATCAGGAGGTCCTCTGCTGCTGTTGAGATGTGAGAATGGAAGTCGGGGTCGTCCACAGCTCGTGGTGTGCTCCGATGAGGCCAGGAGGACTTGGAGGGTCCCCGACGACGTCGAGCACCTGAAGCTCTTGTCCTGAGTGGATGAGCCTCAAGATGAGGCTCTCAAGCCTCGATACCTGCACAGGAAGCAAGAGGGGTTGAGGGCAAACTACCTCGACTAATAACGGGCGAAGGGGGTAATCGGATGAGGTAGAGCGGGGGTCTCCGGCGAGGCGATGGCGGAGGAGACCCAAGTCTTGGTTCCGTGGTGAACCAACATGATCGGAGGGGCGTAGAATGTGGAGAGAGGTATTGCGGAGGTGCTGGTGTGGTCGGAAGGGGAAATGGTCGATCGGAGTGCGGTGAATCGGCCGGCGAAGGCCGACGGCGCAAAATCAAAGAATCAAGATTAAAGTTAATCTAAGGGCTATCGAGGCTACCTGATGGGTGCAGACGTATATGCTGGAGGTCCTAGTCCTCCTGGGGTCCTTGCCTCAATGGAACGATGCCCCCAGAGGCTCGATCTCGTCGATGCGTAGAGCACGACGACGATGACCACTGGATCTGAGGCTAACGGCCTTGGTCCTCGCTGCAATCGATCCCTCTCGCTTGCTGTCACTCAAGGAGGACGAAGTGAGGTCATGGAAACCAAAGGGGATGGCCAAATATGCATGAAATGGCGGAAGGAGGTGAAGCTTTAAACTGGTAGGGGTCTAGGAAGATGGGAGTCAGGCACGTAATGCAAAGCTCGGACCCCTAAAAAGATGGTCGGGCGTGGATCAGGGATGTATCGTGGATAATCAGGGCCCGGGGTTTGAGGAGATAATGATCGGATCAGTGCGGGATAATTCAGGGAAAATGGGTCGGCACGAGGATCCGCCGAGAAGTGGTCCAGGGGGGAGAGTTGACCGGGGGTCAACAATCCCCTGTGGACCAATCAGATTATTTCTTTTTTTTAATTATTTGTAAATTCATTTTATTTTAAAATAGTAAATGATTTTATTTCGAAAAATTTTCAACATGAAAAACGTTTATTATTTTTCAAAGTATTTTTTAGTGATTTTTATTTTTTTGAAAAAAAAATTAATGTATGTACATAGTATTATATTATATACAGGTATATGTACCAATGTATTTTTTATTTTTATTTTTAATTGTTTATTTTTGTACAATTATCCCTATTTTATATTTTAATAATTACAACATAAAATTTGAGATATCAAATATTTTTATTTAATTTTTATTATTTATTTACATCAGTAAAATAAATAAGTTTATATACATATTTACATGGCATATGTACACTGAAGAGGGAGAAATTATTTATTTTTGTTTTTATTTTATTTTATCCCATTTTTTATTTTTATAAATATGTATAAAATATGGGAAACACCTATATATTTTTATTTTTAGAAAATAAAATATATACATTAAGAGGTGGATTTATACAATAATGAATGGCCCTATCTCTCCCTACTCATTTATTTTGTGGTCAGGCCCATATTGAGCCCTCCCTTGAGTTTGGGACACTCAATATTTATTCTGAATATTTCCATCTTTTTCTTTATTTCTTTATTTCTTTATTCCTTTATTTTTGTGCAAAAACATGCTAATTATGGTTATTTACATGAAGCATGCATTTTGACAATTCATTATATTTACAAACATTTACATGGTATTATACCAAGGTTTCTAGCTAAAATAAAGGAATAAAGAGTGATGAATGGTGATTCATCAATCACTTACGCAGTACAAGGAAAGATTCATGGTCATTAGAGTTTGTGTAGGTAGACTTATTCTGATCTGGATTATTGAGGAGTCTTGACCATAGAGTGGTGGAACTTAGAGGCTGTTGAGTTTTAAGCTTAAGTCCAAATAAGGTTCCGATAAATTAATAATCCAAAGGCCTGACTGAGCTCCATACTTCAATTTAATGAAGGCGAGTTTAATAATCAACTTTGATTTCCCTCCTTTTTCTTTTTCTTTCTCTTTTTTACTTCTTTTTCAAATAAGTGTTTGCTAAGGGACTAACAAAAGTAAAGTATAGGGGAGTGATGAATCCCCATTCATCACTCTTTATTCTTTTATTTGAGCTAGAAATCTTGGCAAAACATCATGTATATAGTTGTAAATACAATAAGTTACCAGTAAGCATGCATTTGTTAAATATTAATAATTAGCATGTATTTGTGCTAAAATAAAAGAATAAAGAATAAAAGAAAAATAGAGAAATATTTAGAATAAATATTGAGTGTCCTATTCCCAAGAGAGGGCCCAATATGGGCCTGATCGCCAAATAAAATAAGTAGAGAGAGATAGGGCCACTCTACCTTGTACATATTCCCTCTATGTATATATATATATATATATTTCACAAAAATTAAACTAAAAAAGTGTTTGTATTACCTTGTATATATTTTTGAAAATAAAACAAAAATTAGAAAAAGAAAAAATAAAAATAAAATAGATTCTCTCTACAACCTGGTACATATTACATGTATATATGTATCATATTCTTATTTATTTAACATATGTAAATAACTCATAAAAATAAAATAATTTTTTTATACTCTAAATTTGATGTTCTAAATAAATAAGCTATAAAATTTGGGTATTATACAAAAAAAATGAAATAAAAATTAAAATAAAAATAAATAAGTATTTTATACATGTATATAATATAATATAATATAATATAATATAATATAATATAATATAATATAATGTACATATCTTAATTTATTTTTCATAAAAATCAATAAAAATCAGAAAAAATAATATGATTATTTGTTATTTTTAATTGAATTTTCAATTATTTGAATTTATCCTTTTTCTGATTGGTCCAGTGTGGACTGTTGACCCCGGTCAACTGTCCCCCCTGGACCGATCTTCGCCCGAATCCGATTTTCGCCCGACGTTCTCAAAATTTTCCCGAATTGATCCGACCCCCATTCTACTCGAGTAGCTGCTCCGATTACCGAGAGGAGATCCGTGATCCACGCCCAATGAATCCCCTAGGGATCCATCCCTCGATCCGTGTGCCCACGCTCCACACTTTGCGGACCCTGCAAAGTATAAAATCTTGAGGAGCCAGATCTTCTGATTTATCTTTGGCCTCCCCCTCGTCTCCGATGACCTCCATCTCTTCATATGAGTGACAGCTTGCGATAGAATGTGTTGTAGCGACGTTTTGAGCGTCGTAGCCCTAGATCAGGCATATACTCCGCCGTGCTCCGCCGTGAGGTGAGCTTAGCCTCTGGGCAAATCGACCCATTGAGGCAATGACCCTCGGAGGTCCCCGACCTCCAGCACAGACGACTTCTCCCATCAGGTAGCTTCATTTCAATCTTAGCCGCATTAGATTCGAGTTTTTAGGTTTTGGTCAACTTGAGTTGTTCAGCTCCGTTTGCCGTTGTCGGACCCTACTTTCGTTGTCCTGACGACCTAACCACCTCCATGAGATTTCACCCCATCTTCTACACCCATCCACTCAACCCGATTCGTCCCGGAACGGAGTTTGGACCCTCCTCCTCCACCGCATCACTGGAGGGTCACACCACAACGCGCCAGCCACCTCTTTCATGTTTTGACGGGTCGAGGTATTTTGCCTTGCACCGTGTGGTTTGCCAATGCAGGTTAGAGATTCTCGGGACCTCATCTGGAGGTCCAGATAACCTAGCACAGCTGCTCCAGGTACCTTAGCACCGTCGGGGTATTCCATACCTCCCTAGCCTCATCGGTGCATAGCAGGAAATGTAGATCGTCATTAGCTTCCTTTTCCCCATCCTAGCAGCCTCGGAGGATGCCTCAGCCGCACGTAGCAGCCGGTCGAAGCTCGCTGGAGGAGAGTTCTTCATCATTCTTTCTGGAGGTGTCTCCTCCATTGGATCGAGTCCCCCACCAGTTCTGATCGTAATTGTTCATTATTCGGGGAATCATCGATCGTTGGATCCATCTGAGGATCATATCTCTCCCATCCATCACCGAACCGGTATCTGCAATTCTCGACCGTCCGATCTTAAGTGAGGACCTGTTCAGCCGTTGGATCTATAATAAGATGGGTAATTTGTACATAGGCACTCCTTCCTGTGTACATTTCAGCATTAGTCCTCTAACTATTTTTAGTCGTTGTGTGTAGTTTGGATAATTTGCACTTCAGACCCTATGCTTTAAGAATTTGCACTTTGGTCCCTCTGTTTGAGCATCACGTGGTTTGTCATGTGCTATCTGGGTTATTTGCATATTTCTACCGAAACTTCATGGTTGTTACTTATTTAATTTTTATAAATAGGAATTGCACTTATACCCCTGCTTGTTTGTTTCACGTGCTGCCCTCTTGTGGATATGGACTTTTGCGTATCTAGCTCCGTACTCCTTCCACATGTTATTATTTGGCTGATAACTTTTAAATAATTGCATTTGGGTCCCTGTGTGCTGTGTGCCTTAGGTTATTTTGAATAAATTGCAAATTTTATCTAAAATTCATGAAATTTTAACACACGGCTCCTACCATGTTGTAGGAATTTCCACGAATTTTTGGTTGCATTTTACTTCCATTTGCCATTTTTAAAAATTCAAAACTTTATAAATTGCTTCTGTCCAGTTTTAAAAATCAACTAAAAATATTAAAAACCCTTTAAAAATTCCAAAAACAAATTATTATCTGTTTATTTTGTTGTGAATTCACTTTTTTCCATTTTTTGTCGATTTGATTTTATAAAAACCTTAAAAATAGAAACGCATTCAAAAACATAGAAAAATAAAAAAATAGCATTTTCAGTTGCTATATTAAGATTTTTATTTTTTGTTTCTCATAAAAATATTGCTCGAATTTTCTAGGCATTTTCAGTATTTTTAAAATGCCTTTAGATTCTGGCTGCACATTGTTTTGCATTTTTGACCTTATTTCATTTTTACAAAATCAATTAAAAATTATAAAAATTCAAAAAACTTAACAAAAACATCTGAATATGTCTAAAACCCAAAAATATTTTTACTTGAATTTTCTGAGCATTTTTTATGTGTTAAATAATTGTTGGTTTGTGAATTTGTGAGTGGTTTTATACTTTTAATCATATTAAAAAACATAAAAAAATTGAAAAACATAAAATCCACCAAAAATATTTGCTCCTTGGATTTCTGACTACTTCGTAGCCTAGCCATATCGTGCTCCTTGTGTTCGACCCTCGTAGTTATACCAGGTAAAATAAATAGCTAGATCGTTATTGTTTATCCTTGGTGGTCTTGATTTTCTTGATTGACTCAGCCGCCTGAGTGGTTGAGGTCGCAATTGCCTGAGATACCTTTTTACCTTAGTCGCTCGTGTGTGTCAGCAGCGGTCCCGCTAATTTATTTTACCTGGTACAATGACCAGGACCGATGATGAATCCTCACCACTCTTTATTATTTTATTTTAGATAATTATCTTGGCAAAGCACCATGTAAATACTTGTAAATGCAATAAATTAGCAATGAACTTGCATTTGTTAATATTCCATAATTAGCATGTATTTGTGCAAAAATAAAAGAATAAAGAATAAAATAAAAAGAAGGAAATATTTAGAATAAATATTGAGTGACCTGAACCCAAGAGGGCCAAGAATTAGCCCGATCGCTAAATAAAATAAGTAGAGAGAGAAAGGGGCACTCTACCTTGTATATAGGTATGTTTATATATATATATATGGTATGTGCATAAATTATTTTTGTCAAAATAAGAATAAAAACATATCTTTATTCCCTTGTATATATTTCGAAAAATAAAAAAATAGAAAAATAAAAAAAATAAATTAAAATAAAATTCTCTCTCGCCTTGTACATAACACATGTAAATATGTATCTACCCCTATTTAATTTAAACTTGTAAATAAATAATAAAAATAAAATAAAAATATTTTTATACTCCAAAAATTATATTGTAAATATATAAAATATAAAATTAGGGAATTTTTTGTAAAAATAATAACTTAAAAATAATTGTACAATATACATAGGTATTTTATACCTGTATATAATATATTATACTGTATAATACCATAATTGTTTTTTCAAAAATTAATAAAAATCACAGAAAAATAGTTTGAAATATGACAAACATTTTTTATTTTATACACTTTTTGATTTAAAGTCATTTATTATTTTTTATTTAATTTGTATATATTTCTGTAAATCCTAATTTCTGATTGGTCCATGTCAGGAGGTTGACCCCGGCCAACCCCCTCTTCCCAGGATTGACCCGACCCGACCTCCTCACCGGACCGTCTTCTTGGTATTTCCTAGGGCATATCACATGTGTCCATGCTCTGATTCTTCGCCCGCACCTTCCCCATGGATCCAAGATCCTTACGGATACCTAGGGAAGCATGGATCCTTCTCGGTTCGCGTGCCCTCGCTCGATCTTTCCACCCACCTGGGAATGCTATAAATTGTCTCATCTGCTCCCCTAGGTCGGTAGCTCACGCCGCACCCTTCTCTGCTACCCTATAAACCTCCGCCTTGGTGACAGCAACCGGAGGCCACCTTCGGTCAACGGAGAGGTGTTGTGTAGCTGATGCTCGCCTATCGTGGTCGGAGCACCGCCACGAAGAGCCTCCTCCGCCAGTCGTTGCGTAGTCGAGGCAAGGACCTAGTCTTTCACCTCCTCTGGAGCTCAGGATCATGTTAGGACCCTCAGGTACCTTTCAAATTGATCCTGGTTCCCTTATTTCGTCAATATTTCATCCGTCCACCACCGCTGCTACGCCAACTCCGACCAGCTTGTCGGAGCTTCGTCCATATCATCCACTAATGAACCCCACTTCATCACTCTTTATTCCTCTATTTTAGATAGAAACTTGAGCAAAACACCTTGTAAATATGTGTAAATATCATAAATTGCCAAAACACATGCATCATGTAAATATGCATAATTAGCATGATTTTGTGCCAAAATAAAGGAATAAAGAAACACAAGAAAAAGAGGAAATATTTAGAATAAATATTGAGTGACCTAATCCCAAGGGAGGGCTCAGCATGGGCCTGATCGCAAAAGAATTCAAGTAGACAGAGATAAGGAAGCTTAATTGTGTATACATATACCTATGTATATAAATAAAAATTATTTTCCTCTAAATAAAAATAAAAATGTGTGTTTATTGATTTGTACATATTTATAAAAATAAAACCAAAATAAAAATGGGAAAAATACAAGAAAAACAAAAAGAAATAAAATTCTCTCACCAGTGTATATAGACCATGTACATAGAATAACCTATCTATTTATTTTCTACTTGTAAATAAATAATTAAAATCTAATAAAAATATGTACATATTCCATATTTCATGGTGTAAGTAAAGAAAATAAAAATTAGAAAAATAAAAATAAAATAAAAAGAAATAAAATAAAAAGCAAAATCCACCATGTACATACACCATGTAAATATGTAAATAGAAGTATTTATTTAGCCTATGTAAATAAATAATAAAAATAAAATAAAAATCCCCATTGATTTAAAATTTTATTCTATAAATAAATAAAATATAAAATTCGAATAAATGTACAAAAATAAACAATTCAAAATAAAAATAAAAAATACATATATGTATATACCTATATATAATAATAATATTTTGTAAATACATAATTTGTATTTCAAAAAAATAAATAAAAATCACTAAAAATTGAATTGAAAATAAATAAACATTTTTCATGTTTTAACTTTTTCGAAATAAAATCGTTTAATACTTTTAAATGTATTAATAAAGGAATAACCAAAGGAATTTTCTCATTGGTCTACGGGGGATTGTTGACCCCCGGTCAACTCTCCCCCGCAGCCCGTTTTCCCTCGAATCGGACGACCGACCCGATTTCTCTGAATATTCCCCATCTGACTCGACCACCATCTCCTGAAACCCCAGGCTCCATTTGAAGAACACACACTTGAGACCCTCGCCCGGAGGTTTTCCTAGGGATCCGATCTCCCCCGAGCTCCACCCGACCACATCTTCTCGGACCCTTCCCACTATTTAGCTCCACCTCCGCCGCAATTTTCACGCCATCTTTGGCACTGCTCCTTCGTCCCAGGATCTCCATCTCCTTCCCTAGAGTGACAGCTTCGTGAGGGAGGTGTCGAAGAGAGGAGAGGAAGCCTTCAGCCACTGATCCGGCGACTCTTGCCACTGTGCGCCGCCGCGAGGCGCGCCAGAGCCTCGGGACCCGATGACCCTTCGAGGCTACAACCCAGAGCTCCGCGAGCTCGTCTCGAGTCGACTCCCGTCAACAGGTAGACCCGATAGCCTTCCGTTCATCGTCCTTTTTGATTTTCGCTTCTTAGATCCGCCAGCTCCGCCCAAGTGGCCGGAGCTCCGCCAGCCCATCCTACCCGTACCGATACCCTTGCCGACTCATCGCCACCCTTCTTCCACGATCTGATCATCTCGACTTTGGACACCAGAGCCAAGATCGAGCTGGGCTCCCTCCGTCGCCTTTGCCGGATCCTTCATCCGCCCACCACGTCGCTTCTTTCAACCTTTTTGCGAATAACCCCCGCCGGAGCACTCCTCCGAGCGAGTCCTTTCTTTTGCAGGTGAATAAAGTGCAGATACCCCCCTTGGCCGTGCTTTCACCCCTTCACCGGAGCTCCTCCAGGTCGCTCGTCCCTCACCGGACGATCCGACCATTGGTAGCTTCATCGGAGGAGACCACTCGACGCAGAGAGTCACCGCGAGGAAGACCCCCTTCCCTGATCGTTCATCGGCCTGCTAGATCGTCTCTAGCGAGTCGGGAAACCTCATCTAGGAGGAGTTCTTCCTCATCCATCGCCAGCCTTCGGATCGTCCCGTCGTTCCAGATCGCATCCACACCATCCGTTCTCTACGATGTCAGACCGTCAGATCATGGTCTGACGGGCACGCACCACCCACATTCGCCACACACCTCCACCGTTGGATCGTCCAGGCGGTTGCACCTGGACCGCACATCAACAGCCAATCCCGCCTCGATGCCTGGCACCTCACGTGCGCCACCACGTGCCTTGGCTAGGTAATTGCACCCATACCCCTGTAGCAATCCGTTGTTATAGTTTAGTTTAATAAATAAATATTAGCTCTTGTACATATTGCACTTAGAACCTTAATGTTTATGTTATTTCCATTTTCGTCCCTGCCTGTGTGAGACACGTGCTTTGTCACGTGATATTTGTACAAATTGCATTGTATGGGCTTGCAGTTTCTATGTGTTACGGAATGAAATTAACGTTCTGATATTTGCATTTATGCCCCTGTGAATGATTTTATTCGACATGTGCTGATTTATCTGGGCAATTTGTATTTTGTTCCCTGGGCTTTTAGCACGTGTTGCAATTACGTCCCTGAAACTATGTTTCCTTACATTTAGGTCCCTCCGTGCCTGGTACACGTGCATCGCGCGTGAATATTTGGATATTTGGCACGAGGGACCCAACACCTTCTTGATTTGTTATTGTTTAGCCCCTAGAATCACTTTTTCTTGCATTTAGGTCACTGTGCACTGTGAGCCTTTGTTTGATTTAAATAAAATATTAAATCAAACCCAAATTGCGTGAAATTTGGATACATGGCTCCTGCCACTATGAAAAAATTTCCCTAAATTTTGGGTACATTTTTTAGGCGTCTTGATATTTTTAATAATTCAAAAACAATGGTTTTTGTGACTGTCTGACTTAGAAAATCAAATAAAAATATAAAAACCCTTTTAGAAATTCTAAAAAATTAGTGTAAGTTAGTTTTAGTGTCTTTTAATTTCTATCCAATTTTCATGATTTTTGGATATATAAAAACCTTAAAATTTTAAAAACCTAAAAAACTCATAAAAATTCTAAACAATTCTAGAAAAAATCAAATAAATACAAATTCTTTTTCTGAACCTTAGTTTTGCTTGTACTTTTCATAAAAATTACCTCCAGACTTTTATAGGTCCATTTTATATTTTTAGTGGACCTTTCAAATCTGGCTGGACAGTGGTTCCTTATTTTCCTTCTTTTTGATTTTTAGAAAATCATATAAAAATTGGAAAATTCTGAAAAATTCACCAAAAATACTAAAAAACCTAAAAAACATAAAAACATTTTTGTTTGAATTTTTGGAGCATGTTTGTTTGATTAAATAAATTGTTGAGTGTTACTTGCTTTTACCTTTTCTTATAAAATCAAAATTGCAAAAACATTAAAAAAATAAAAAAACCCATCAAAAATATTTTCTTCCCTTCTTTTTCGATTTGAATACTTCGTAGGCCGCAAGGCCAATTCGTGCTCCTTGATTCTGACCCTGGGTGATATACCAGGTTAATCCTTTAGCAAGGGCCGCTATCTTGCTTTCATCGATTTTATATATCTTTACTTGGTAGTTCCTCTTATTTTTCTTGATTGATCGATCCACGAGATTTGGGTCGCAACGACCCTTGTTCTACCTTCACCCGGATTTTGTGGGATTTCTCGGTCATCAGAATGGCGTCGTTGCCGGGGAGCATGGCTTAGTAGTTTTTTCTTTTTCGTGGTTTTTCATGACTTTTTATGCATATCTTTGTAGATATTTTTATCTAATATTATCTGCATAATTTTTCTAATAACCGTGTCTGATACATTTCTGTTTGCTTCTTGCGAAGGCCCGAGGACCGATGTGGCTCTTCTCGAAGAGCCGGTGCAACCGCGGGAGTCGGAGGCGGCTCTCTTCTCTACAGAGTCGCAGGAGGATGCAAGGAGCCGAGCAGGAGTGCGGAAGCCACGTAATAGCTGCGGAGATAGCAGTAGTGTAGTTTAGCTTTGTTTCCCTTTCAGTTCCAGACTTTTATTAATTTGTAATAATACAAGTACCCAGACTCTCAGACTTGTGGACTTTGTGGGGTCTGTTTCGCCGAGCACCGGTGTGCTCGGGGGACTCCACCGTGGTTTTGTTTTGACCGCTTTTTCTTTTATTTGATTTCACGTTGATTTCTATGCTTGAGCCCCTAGTCTTAGGTTTTTATTTCGTTGAGCCAGGTAGTCTTGGGTCCATAGCCCTAATAGAATATCTGTTCCTATAGATCGCGCCTGGAATTAGGGAAATAAATCAGTGCTTCACGATAATAGGAGCCCTGTTTAGGACGGTTCTCGCACTGCATTCCATATAGATTAGTTTTACATTTATGCGATCATAATTGCATGTAGACTGCTGGAGTCAGGTACGCCTATCTCGTGCATGCATCATTGATTTGCCGCGCATCAGCTTTTCCGCTTTCCTCCCCCTGTTTTTATGGACTTAGGAATAAAAGGAAATCGGAAAATTCGTTAGATACTTCTTGAAAAATACATAGAGAGAAAAACAATAAAATCAGGAATGCTAATCACACTTAACCTAAAAGACACATCATTGAAAAATCTGTCTTGGGGAGAGTAACCCCCTCCTTGTTTGGTTTGGATGAGCGAGAGAGTGACTCGAATCCTAGGCTAGAGCCATATCCGATTTCTTGACTGACTACCGGCCTTTTATTCGGGACAGTCGGTTGAGAATATTGGATTCCTATCAACTCACGTAATAGCTCTGAAAGACTGACTTGATCACCTAAAATAAAATTGACAAGATAATTGACCGATCTCTTACGGTCTTCATCTTAGTGTGCGTAGGTGAATCAGGGGTTAGCTTTCTCATCTTGTATGCTTCCAGATCCCTTCTGCCTTCTTCCCTTCTTCTCCATCCATCTTTCTCCCTCCCACCCTCCCTTCAGTCTTCTTCTTCTCTTACTCTTCTGTATCCCTGGATGGTGGATCCCCTACACCTCAGGCCGACTCTTGCAGCTCCTTCTCCATCCTTTGATCATAAGTCCAGTCCACCTTAGAGGGAGGTTGGATCCCCGACCAACCTCCCACTCCCACCCTCCCATACCTTTCATTACTCTAGGCATGCTGCACTACACATCTACGGAGATCAGATAGAGCAGATGCGAGGCCCGGACGATGCCATTGCTGAGTTGAGAGTGCACTCCATACGTGATCAGAGAGAGCAGATGAGATTATCAGATAAATCCTATGCCAGATTGATTGAGGAGAAGATAGAACAGATAGCTCAGTCAGTTTCTACACTAGGTCCATTCAGTCTGGATTTGGAGCTTATTCAGAGACTGCCGAAATTTTTAGGGGAGGCCCACGAGGAACCCTATCTTCACTTGTCCGAGTTCGAGGAGTTTTGCAGTATATGGATCTATTCAGACAATACTGTAGAGGAGATGATGCTGAGGACCTTCCCGTTCACACTTCAGGACAGATCCATGAGATGGCACAAACGATTGGGGAGGAGATTTGCTACGTGGGGAGAGCTACGCCGAGAGTTTCCACAGAGATACTTTCCCCAACGTAGAGCAGAGATGATGCGGTCTTTGATCACTGAGTTTTCAGTAGACCCCCAGGAGCCATTGCACGAGGCATGGCCAAGGTTTCTTGACCTCTTGAGGAGATTTCCTGACCATGGACTCCCACTGACAGACCTTATTGAGATCTCCATGCAGGGGATGACCGCAGAGCAGATAGCACTGGTGATTACCACATGTGGCGGTTCACACTACGGTTCTGACATTCACTTACTGGATACCATCTCGAGCTTACTTTCACAGAGATCTTTTTCACGAGATGCCATAGTCGGGATAGCACATGAGGATGATGCAGTACCAGTGGGGTGTGTCGCACTACATGCGGATACAGTTTCTACACACCAACCCGAGGACTTGGATACTCCAGCACCACAGAGTACAGAGGAGATGACTGCGATAGTAGAGGTTCTGACCCATAGTCTACTCGAGTTCCCGTTGGTCTTCCGTCTAGAGTTCGAGGTAGTCTCAGAGTTTTCAGTCGACGATTCTTGGATATCAGATCTTCTGATACTCCTGGAGCTGGAGGAGCCCCTGCTTTTACAGCCATTGATTCAGCCACTATAATGTCCAGTCACGGAGGAGTCAGCTTCTTTTCTGCAGAGCCACTTCTCGGAATCCGACATATACCATGACTCAGTCCAACACCTACAGCTCGATAAGGGACACCACTTTGAGAGGTCAGACACAGATAGTCCCATATTCGAGCCTTTTGTCCTCCACTTTGACGACATAGACACACTTGTTAAGGACCAGTTGGCAGCCAGTATTGCCGCAGAGCAAGGATCAAACATAGACACAGTACCAGCCTCTGCGGTGTTGACCAGTACCGTCTCCTTCTTCCAGATTGCCGGGAGCCACACTTCAGATGATGATGCAGCCTGGTGCATCGAGTGGATACTTGACAACAGCTCAGATGCCCTTCTAGATTCTGATCCTCTATTTCTCACCTCTGATCTTGCATTTCTCCCCGAGGGTTATCTGCGGGAGAATGCCACACACGATGAGTACTCGATTTCACCCTATGAGAGTGTATCCGATCTGGCGGATCACGAAATCGAGTCTTCTGATCCTTCTGACTCTGAGTCATCTCACCTCGACGACCCTCGCAAGGACAAGCCGATCCTTGAGATATTCGATGATCTGTCTGATTTGTCTCTACTATGTGCATCGGATATTAGTTCTCTTAGAAAGTCTCATGATCTTGACTGTCCACACCTTTTTGAGACACTGATTAACGTGGAGGATTCCATGACTGATCCATCCTTCTCCACGTTTTATTTCTTCGGCTATACACTTCTAATCTAGTATGATCCAGAGCCGACGATTTCTTTTGTGCTATCGTATCCTGATCACATACTTCCATATCCTTGGCCGGTAGTGGACATCCGCCTAATTGCCTACCTGTGTGTCCTTCTTTACACTGTTGATTTCGTCGCTGTTCTCATACCGAGACTACGATGGCAGTACGGTATTCGCCTTACAGATGCCGTCCTGAACCTTAATACAACCTTATCCTAGCCTTTGCACCCAGCTAGGGGCGTAAAATCTAGCGTTTGTTGAGAGGCTCCTCAACATTGTATCCTTTTGTATATACATGGTTTCGGCTTAGTTTGATCTTTCTTTCTCCCGTTTTTGTTTTCACCCCATTTCTCTCTTAGGATTATCTTTGCTATATTTAGGATATACCTCATCCTAAGTATAGGGGGTGGAAACACCGGGTTGTTCCTTTCATTTTGTTTCATCACTTCTGTCATTGCCTATACTTAAGGGTTCTTCACCTTAAGTATAGGGGGAGTGATACCCCTCCATCTTGTTTATATTTGTTGATTTTCTTCGTCATTTCTACCTCTGTTTTGCTGCCTATACTTAGGGATATTTCACCCTAAGTATAGGGGGGGTAGACCATGTACATCCTTCACTTGGATTTCCCTTTATATACAGCTTGCTATACTTAGGATTACTTGATCCTAAGTATAGGGGAAAACACCAAGTTCTCTTCATTCTATTCTTTGATTCATCTCTGTATATAGCTGTTCCTTTTCACTTCCCTATACTAAGCATGAGTTATGTCTTCTTCATCGCTCTTGACTCTGAGGACATCGTTCGAGCTAAGTATAGGGGATGTGTATATATTTCATATATACTTTAGACATAACTTGTACTTTGTGTGAGTGTGTTAATAAATAAAAATGGCTAAAAATCCATAAAAATTAAAATTTTTCCCTTGTACATAAAATTCATCTTGCACATACTTATTTATAAAATTATTTTTGTACAAATGATTGTAAAATCTTTTTGTGTAAATAGTGTGTAAATATTTTCTTATCAAAATTATGTTTATAGTACAAAATTTTTTCCAAAATGTTTTGAAAATCAAAAGTTTGCAAAAACCTTGTGTAAATTTGTGTACATATTTTGCAAAACTTGCATTCATGCATGGTTTCAAAACATTTTTCAAAAAATTTTGCACATGTGTAAATATTTGTAAAATTGCATCTTTGTATAGTTTTTCCTTGATTATAGTTGACATTTAAACTATCCTGGAATTAAATTGGAAAATGGAGCTTAGTTAAGATCTTAATCCACCTAATTATAAGAGGAACCTTATAGGGCTTAGGGTTGAGGCTTTTCAGGTCCATGGTGACTTAATTCTTTGAGTCCACTAGGATATGATCATATGTCATCTCAATGATCCTAAGTAGAGCACTTAACAACACACACATGACTCATATAGACAATGGCTTGACTTGGACCCGCACTTTACACTAAGCTCTCTACGGATGAGGTGGTGAGGAGGCAGTCTTCCTTGACTTGGGGTAGCATATGAGGGTAGTACTTCTAGGCGGAACCTCTCTTCTTTTTATAGTGAAGGAAGTGCGTCTCAACTTGGTCTGGTTGCCATGAGGTCTAACGACAGGAGTTGTGGGTTGCAATAAAGCTTCAAAAGAGGGATATTCTACTGGCTCGAGAGGAAAAACTCCTTGTATATATGTTGCACCATGTAGATATGTTGTACATATGCACATAAAAAAATAAAAATAAAAATAAAAAATGTGCAAAAAGAAAAGAACTCCAAAAAAGTGGTGGGTCGTATTAAAAATTGAATAATCCCACCGGAGTGTATATAGTCAAATAAAGCAAAAGCTTATGGTATACATGTTCCATCTCATGAAGCTTGCAGCGGGAGACTCAGCTACACTGGTTAGAGCTCCCAAGGATACATGGCTATACTGACCATGGTCCATTCTCTTCTTCCCCCGCTTCTTGAGCCAGTTGAACTTGAACTTAGAAGGGAATACCCCGCTCCTCGAGGAAAGAGTGGCCAGATTAGGGTCATAGAGTTACCTTGTTGGGGATGGTTGCCATTTTGCTACTTCTGAGGTGGAGAGATATACCTCACTTACACTGTACAAGGAAAGATTCATGGTCATTAGAGTTTGTGTATGTAGACTTGTTCTGATCTGGTTTATTTAGGAGTCTTGACCATAGATTGGTGGAACTTAGAGGCTGTTAAGTTTTAAGATTAATTACAAATAAGGTTCCGACAAATTAATAATCCAAAGGTCTGACCGAGCTCCATATTTCGATTTAATGAAGGAAAGTTTAATAATCAACCTTGATTTCGCCTCTTTTTCTTTTTCTTTCTCTTTTGCACTTCTTTTTCAAATAAGTGTTTGCTAAGGGACTAGCAAAAGTAAAGTAGGGGGGATGAATCCCACTTCATCACTCTTTATTCCTTTATTTTAGCTAGAAACTTGAGCAAAATACCTTGTAAATATGTGTAAATATCATAAATTGCCAAAACACATGCATCATGTTAATATGCATAATTAGCATGATTTTGTGCCAAAATAAAGGAATAAAGAAACACTAGAAAAAGAGGGAAATATTTAGAATAAATATTGAGTGACCTAATTCCAAGGGAGGGCACAGCATGGGCCTGACCGCAAAAGAATTCAAGTAGAGAGAGATAAGGAAGCTCAATTGTGTGTACATATACCCTTGCATATAAATAAAAATTATATTCCTCTAAATAAAAATAAAAAAGTGTGTTTATTAATTTGTACATATTTATAAAAAAAACAAAATAAAAATGGGAAAAATACAAGAAAAACAAAAAGAAATAAAATTCTCTCACCAGTGTATATAGACCATGTCATTGAATAACCTATCTATTTATTTTCTACTTGTAAATAAATAATTAAAATCTAATAAAAATATGACCATATTCTATATTTCATGGTGAAAGTAAATAAAATAAAAATTAGAAAAATATAAATAAAAAAAGAAATAAAATAAAAACCAAAATCCACCTTGTACATACACCATGTAAATATGTAAATAAAAGTATTTATTTAGCCTATGTAAATAACTAATAAAAAAATAAAAATCCCCTTTTATTCCGAATTTTATTCTATAAATAAATAAAATATAAAATTGGAATAAATGTACAAAAATAAACAATTGAAAATAAAAATAAAAATACATATATGTATATACCTATATATAATAATAATAATATTTTGTAAATACATAATTTATATTTCAAAAAAATAAATAAAAGTCACTAAAAATTAAGTTGAAAATAAATAAACATTTTTCATGTTTTAACTTTTTCGAAATAAAATCATTTAATAATTTTAAATGAAATAATAAATGAATAACCAAAGTAATTTTCTCATTGGTCCACGGGGGATTGTTGACCCCCGGTCAACTCTCCCCCACGGACTCTTTTCCCTTGAATCAGGCGACCGACCCGATTTCTCTGAATTTTCCCCATCTGACCCGACCACCATCTCCTAAAACCCTGGGCTCCATTTGAAGACCACACACCCGAGACCCTCGCCCGGAGGTTTTCCTAGGGATCCGAGCTCCCCCAAGTTCCGCCTGACCACATCTTCTCGGACCCTTCCCACTATTTAGCTCCACCTCCGCCGCACTTTTCACGCCATCTTTGGCGCTGCTCCTTCGTCCCAGGTTCTCCATCTCCTTCCCTAGAGTGACAGCTTCACGAGGGAGGTGTTGAAGAGAGGAGAGGAAGCCTTTAGCCATTGATCCGGCAACTCTTGCCGCTGTGCGCTGTCGCGATGTGTGCCAGAGCCTCGGGACCCGACGACCCTTCGAGGCTACGATCCAGAGCTCCGCGAGCACGTCTCCAGTCGACTCCCGTCATCAGGTAGACCCGATAGCCTTCCGTTCATCGTCCATTTCGATTTTCGCTTCTTAGCTCTGCCAGATCTGCCCGAGTGGTCGGAGCTCCGCCAGCCCATCCTACCTATACCGATACCCTCGCCAACTCATCTCCACCCTTCTTCCACGATCTGATCATCTTGACTTTGGCCACCAGAGCCAGGATCGAGCAGGGCTCCCTCCGCCGCCTTCACCGAAGCCTTCATCCGCCCACCACGTCGCTTCTCTCATCCTTGTTGCGAATATCCCCCATCGGAGCACTCCTCCGAGCGAGTCCTTTCTTTTGCAGGTGAATAAAGTGCAGATACCCTCCTTGGTCGTGCTTTCAGCCCTTCGCCGGAGCTCCTCTAGGTTGCTCGTCCCTCACCAGACGATCCGACCGTTGGTAGCTTCATCGGAGGAGACCTCCCGATGCGGAGAGTCACCGCGAGGAAGACCCTCTTCCCTGATCGTTCATCGGCCTGCTAGATCGTCTCCAGAGAGCCGGGGAACCTCATCTGGGAGGAGTTCTTCCTCATCCATCGCTAGCCGTCAGATCGTCCCGTCGCTCCAGATCGCATCCACACCGTCCGTTCTCTGCGATGTCAGACCGTCAGATCATGGTCTGATGGGCACGCGCCACCCACGTTCGCCACGCGCCTCGACTGTTGGATCGTCCAGGCGGCTGCACCAAGATCGCACATCAGCAGCCAATCCCGCCTCGAATCCTGGCACCTCACGTGCGGCCCCACACGCCTCGGCTGGGTAATTTCACCCATACCCCTGTAGCTTTCCGTTATTATAGTTTAGTTTAATAAATAAATATTAGCTCTTGGACATATTGCACTTAGGACCTTATTGTTTATGTTATTTGCATTTTCATCCCTGCCTGTGTGAGACACGTGCTTCGTCACGTGATATCTGGACAAATTGCATTGTATGGGCTTGTAGTTTCTATGTGTTATGGAATGAAATTAATTTTCCGAAATTTGCATTTATGCCCCTGTGAATGGTTTTATTCGACATGTGCTGATTTATCTGGGCATTTTGCATTTTGTTTTCTGAGTTTTTAGCACGTGTTGCTATTAAGTTCCTGAAACTATGTTTCCTTACATTTAGATCCCTCCGTGCCTGGTACACGTGCATCACACGTGAATATTTGGACATTTTGCACGAGGGACCCTGCATCTTCTTGGTTTGTTATTGTTTAGCCCCTGGAATCACTTTTTCTTGCATTTAGGTCCCTGTGCACTGTGAGCCTTTGTCTGATTTAAATAAAATATCAAATCAAAACCAAATTGCGTGAAATTTGGAACGTGGCTCCTGCCACTGTGTAAAAATTTCCCTAAATTTTGGGTACATTTTTGAGGCATCTTGATATTCTTAATAGTTCAAAAACAGTGGTTTTTGCGACTGTCTGACTTAGAAAAACAAATAAAAAAATAAAAACCTTTTTAAAAATTCTAAAAAAATTAGTGTAAGTTAGTTTTAGAGTCTTTTATTTTCTATCAAATTTCATAATTTTTGGATATATCAAAACCTTAAAAATTGAAAAACCCTAAAAATTTCATAAAAATTCTAAAACATTATAGAAAAATCAAAAAAATACAAACTCTTTTTCTGAACCTTAATTTTTTCTTGTACTTTTCACAAAAATTACTTCCAGACTTTTATAGGTCCATTTTATATTTTTAGTGGACCTTTCAAGTCTGGCTGGACAGTGATTCCTTATTTTCCTTCTTTTTGATTTTTAGAAAATCATATAAAAATTGGAAAAATCTGAAAAATTCACCAAAAATACTAAAAAACCTAAAAAACATAAAAACATTTTTGTTTGAATTTTTGGAGCATGTTTAGTTGATTAAATAAATTGTTGAGTGTTGCTTGCTTTTACCTTTTCTTATAAAATCAAAATTACAAAAACATTAAAAAAAATAAAATATCCCACAAAAAATATTTTCTTCCCTTCTTTTTCGATTTGACTACTTCGTAGGCCGCAAGGCCAATTCGTGTTGCCTGAGTCCGACCCTGGGTACTATACCAGGTTAATCCTTTAGCAAGGACCGCTATCTTGCTTTCATTGATTTTATATATCTTTACTTGGTGGTTCCTCTTATTTTTCTTGATTGATCGATCCACGAGATTCGGGTCGCAACGACCCTTGTTCTACCTTCACCCAGATTTTGTGGGATTTCTCGGTCATCAGAATGCCCATTTTGATCGACAGACCCATTCACCCTCCTTCATCCTATATCGTCTGATCACCCTAATCTTGGCTCGGATTGCCAAGGTTGGCCAATCGGTCTCATCCATCACCTTCGTCGGAGACCCTCCACCCATACACCTTCGCTTCTCTCTACTTTAGTCCCAATAACACCGACCGGAGCATTGCTCTGAGTCTAAGCTTTCTTGTGCAGGCCGTGACATGCATGAAGACCATCCAAATCGCCATCAACCACCTTCGTTGGAGTGCTCCCAGGTCCCAGTCATTGCCACGATCATCAGACCGTCAGCTATTCCATCGGAGCTGACCATTCGACGCAGAAGGGTCCCACGATCCTTGTGGCACCGTCCGATCCTTCATCGGAGCTCGGATCTTCGCAGGTGCTCTGACGAAGCTCGCCTCGATGCACTTCTTCTAGACCCCATATCCGTTGTTGGATGGACCCCCTCGTCCAGATGTCATCTCAGCCATCCATTCACAGTAGGTGTCAAGTCATTAGATGTCAGATCTAACGACCCCGTACCTGCCACATAGCCGACATCTGACAGCTGTTTGATCTGGCATCCGACAGTTCCAGAGCCAATCGTTTGCGCTCAATCAGAGGACGACACCTGGCACCCTACGTGCAGCTTACTTGCCTCTATGGGTAATTTGCTCTGTTTACCTTGCGTTTATTTTAGTTTCCATTTTAGTCTGTAAAATAAAATATACAATTTGACCATTTTGCATTTTAACACCTGTAGTTTTCCATATTTGCATTTTAGTCCTGCCAGTGTGGATCCACGTGCTTCGTCGCGTGATTTTTGGATTATTTGCACTATTTACCCTAGACTTATCCTCTGTTATGAATTGAAGTTTTATCTCTCATATTTGCAAATATGCCCCTGTGAATGCTTTTTTGTGACATGTGCATATATTAGTGGAAAAATTACAGATTTGGCTCTAAGCTTTTCTGGCGTATTACGTTTTGGTCCTAGAACTTCTCTTCTGTGCATTTTGTCCCCTCTGTGTTGTATGTCTTATTTTTTATTAAATAGATAGCATTTTAGCTCTAAAAATTACGAAATTTTGACAGTGGCTCCTGCCAAAGTTTAGGAATTTTGGAGAATTTTTGGTTGTATTCTGATATCATTTGTTATTTTAGAAATTCAAAAACCTTAAAAATGTCACTATTTGTTTTATAAAATCAACTAAAAATATTAAAAAGCCTAGAAAAATTCTGAAAAAAAATCTTGATTGCTTCTATTGTGTTGTTTGAACTTCGGTTCAATTTTCACCTTATTTCCATGCATAAAAGCCATAAAAATTTAAAAAGAATAAAAAATCTTAGAAAAATCAGCAAAAATTCTTAAAAAAAATCAAAAAAATGTGTTCTCAGTTGCTGTAGTTAGGTTTTGTTTTATAGTTTCATATAAAACTACTGCTAAAATTTTATAGTCACTTTAATTAATTTTAATTTGCCTTTAGATTCCAGATGTACATTTCTTGTTGTTGTTGACCTTTTTGTATTTCTAGAAAATCAACCAAAAATCAGAAAACCCCCATAAAATTCACAAAAACACTTGCATATTTTAAAAACATAAAAATAATTTTATTGTAATTTTTTTGAGTATTCTTAACCCTTTAAATAATTTCTTGAAGGTGATTGTTGGCTTTTTCTTTATCCATTTTCTCACTATAAAAATCATAAAAAATTTTGAAAAATTTAAAAAACCACCAATTCCCTTTATTTCGTTGGTTTCCGGACTACTTCGTTGGTTTTTCATTTCGTGCTCCTTGTGATTGACCCTGGTAGCTATACCTGGTAAAACAACTAGCAAGACCACTTGCTGCATTTTGATTGCTTCATTTTCTCATTTGGTGGTCTGATTTTCTGGATTGATTTCGCCTTGCGATACGGGTTGCAACAACCACATTTATTCCTTAACCCGATTATCAAGAGTGTGCCATGAATCGATCACAAGGAGCACGTAATGTAGAAGCTACAAAATAGTCATGTAATCAAAAGGATGAAGACATTTTTGGTGGATTTTAAAATTTTTGCATTTTTTTATGATATTTATAATAAGGAAGGGAATAAAGGGAAAGCCAAAACTGTCCTTCAAGTAATAATTTAAAAGATAAAAATGCTCAAAAATTAAAAACAAAAAAATTTTTAGGTTTTTAAAATATTCAAGTGTTTTTGTTAATTTCATGGGTTTTTTTGATTTTTAATTAATTTAAAAAAATCAAATACAACCAAAAACAAGAAGAAATGTACAATTTGAATCTAAAGGCAAATTAAAATTAATTAAAATGCCTATAAAATTCGAGCAATATTTTTTTGAGAAAATGTAAAATTAAATCTACTACAGAAAAAGAAAACACATTTCTTTTTATTTTTATGAATTTTTAATTATTTTAGAAGATTTTTACCCTTTTTCAATTTTTATGGGTTTTATAAATTTGAACAAGATGAAAATTGGATAGAAATTTAAACAATACAGAACACACAACCAAGATTTTTTTATAATTTTTCAACACATTTTAATATTTTTAGTTGATTTTCTAAATCAAACAGGGACTATTTTTAAGGTTTTTGAATTTTTAAAAATAGTAAACCAAATCGAAACTCAACCCAAAAATTCCCAAAATTTCTACACAGTATTAGGAGCTACGTGTCAAAGTTTCATGATTTATGGTCAATTTTTGCTATTTATTAAATAAAAAACAAAAGGCACAGCCCAAAGGGACCAGAGTGCAAAGAAACTAAGTTCTGGGATCAAATTATAACATGCACAAAAAGCTTAGGGTCCATTCTGCAATTTTCCCATCAAAATCCGCACATGTCACAAATCCGTACGTACAGGGGTATATTTGCAAATAATTAAACTAAATGTGAAATCAATAACAGTACAAAAGTTCGGGGTACACAATGCAAATCATCCAGAAAAACATGTAACAAAGCACGTGGGTCCACATAGGCAGGACTAAAGTGCAAATATGGAAAACTACAGATATCAAAATGCAAAATTGTCTAACTATATACTTTATTTTACAGACTAAAATAGAAATGGAAATAAATGCAGGGTAGAATGAAAAATATACCCATGGAGGCACATGACGAGGCACGTGAGAGACAGGTGTCTTCTTGAACATACCTATTTATTTATAAAATTATTTTTGTACAAATGATTGTAAAAATGATTTGTGTAAATATCTTGTAAATATTTTCATATCAAAATTATGTATATAGTACAAAATTTTTGTAAAAATGTTTGGAAAACAAAAATTTTGCAAAAACCTTGTGTAAATTTTTGTAAATATTTTGCAAAACTTCGCATTCATGCATACATCCATGTTTCAAACAATTTTCAAAAATTTTTGCATAATTGTAAAAACTTGTAAAAAGCATCTTCGTAAATTCTAGTACAGTTTTTCCAAATCATAGTTGACATTCAAACTGGCTTGGAATTAAATTGACAAATGGAGCTTGGTTAAGACCTTAATCCACCTAATTATAAGAGGAACCTTATAGGGCTTAGGATTAAGACTTTTCAGGTCCATTGGGACTTAATTCCTTGAGTTCACTAGACTATGAGCATATGTCATCTTGATGAGCCTAAGTAGAGCACCTAACAACACACGCATGACTCTCAGAGACAATGGCTTTACTTGCACCAACACTTTACACATAGCTCTCGAAGGATGAGGTGGTGAGGAAGCCGTTTCCTTTGGCTTGGGGTAGCATATGAGGGTAGTACTTCTAGGCGGAACCTCTCTTCTTCTTATAGTGAAGGAATTGCATCTCAACTTGGTCTGGTGGTTATGAAGTCTAAAGACAGAAGCTCTGGGTTGTAATAAAGCTTCAAAAAAGGGATAGTCTACTGGCTCAAGAGGAAAAACTCCTTATGTATATATGCTGCACCATGTATATATGTTGTACAGATGCACGTGAAAACAAATGCGTGCAAAAGAAGGAAAACTCCAAAAAAGTGGTGTGTCGGATTGAAAATTTAATAATCTCACCGGAGTGTATATAGTCAAATAAAGCAAAGCTTATGTTATACATGACCATCTCATGAAGCTTGCAGTGGGAGACTCAGATACACTGGTTAGAGCTCCCAAGGATACATGGCAACACTGGTCATGGTCCATTCTCTTCTTCCCAATCTTCTTGAGGCGGTTGCACTTGAAATTAGAAGGTAATACCCCGCTTCTCGAGGAAAGAGTTGCTAGACCGAGGCATTAGAGTTACCAGGTTGATGAAGGTTGTTTCTTTATTACTTCTGAGGTGGGGAGCTACATATCACTTACATAGTACAAGGACAGATTCATGGTCATTAGATTTTGTGTATGTAGACTTGTTCTGATCTGGTTGATTGAGGAGTCTTGACCATTGATTAGTGGAACTTAGAGGCTGTTAAGTTTTAAGCTTAAGTCCAAATTAGGTTCCGAGAAATGAATAATCCAAATGTTTGACTGAGCTTCATATTTTAATTTAATGAAGGAAAGTTTAATAATCAACCTTGATTTCCTCTCTTTTCTTTCTCTTTTGCACTTCTTTTACAAATAAGTGTTTGCTAAGGGACTAGCAAAAGTAAAGTATGGGGGGGTGATGAATCCCCATTCATCACTTTTATTCCTTTATTTTACCTAGAAATCTTGGCAAAATACCATGTAAATATCTGTAAATACAATAATTTGTCAAAATACGTGCATCATGCAAATAACTATAATTAACATGTTTTTGCGTAAAAATAAAGGAATAAAGAAATAAAGAAAAAGAGGGAAATATTTAGAATAAATATCGAGTGACCCAAACCCAAGGGAGGGTTCCACAAGGGCCTGACCGCAAAATAAAATAAGTAGAGAGAGATAGGGTAACTCAACATGGTGTACATATACCTCTTTGTGTAAATATTTTATTTTCTAAAAATAGTATTCATGTATTCCCTTTATTTTTTATATATTTCCAAGAATAAAATAAAAATGGGAAAAATAAAAGAAAAAAGAAAAATAAATAATTTCTCTCTCTTGCCGTTGTATATACCATGTACATATGTACCTATACATATTTATTTTACCTTTGCAAATAATTAATAAATATCAAATAAAAATTATTTTGAATCCCATATTTTATGTTGAAAATAAATAAAATATAAAATAGGGATAATTATACAAGAATAAATAATTTAAAAAAATCAAGAATATATATGTAAATATACCTGTATATAATAATAATATAATGTAAATACCTAATTTATTTTTCAAACAAATTAATAAAATTCACTAAAAATACTTTGAAAATAAATGAACATTTTTCATGTTGAAAATATTTTCAAATAAAATCATTTTCTATTTTAAAATGATTTTACTAATAATTAATATAAGGAATTACCTGATTGGTCCAAGGGGGATTGTTGACCCTCGGTCAACTCTCCCCCCAGGACCACCAGGTAGGTGGATCTGCGTTCCGACCCGACTTTGCCCATTTACACAGGACTTATCCGACCATATTTCACCTAAACCCCGGGTCCATTTGCAGATCTTACATCTGTGATTCACGCTCGAGGATTCTCCTAGGGATCCGTGCACCATTTTGCCTTGCCCAACTCCATCTTTGTCGGATCTCCACCTGTATATAGGTCAGTTTCGTCCTCCATTAGCCGCACCTTCGGCCACCTTCTTCGATCGCTGTGACCTCCATTGTCTTCCTCGAGTGACAGCGAGTGAAGAGTGTTTGAGAGAGCGTTTGGAGGGGTGTAGCCCAGGTCTAGCGACCCTTGTCATTGTGCTCCGCCGCCGACGATGCTCGAGCCTCTGGAGGCGACGCTCCATCGAGGCGATGATCACTGGAGAACCAGCGTCTTCTCCCCAGTCGACCACGACCACCAGGTACCTCTAGTCAGTAGTGTAGCTTCGATTTTCACCTCCCAGCTCCGCCAGTCCATCCTAGCCGTACTGATCCACTCTCTCACCCATCTCCATCTTTCCTACGCAATCTGATCCCCTCGAGATGGACCATTGGGGTCTGGATCGAGTTGGGTTCCATCCATCACCTTCGCTGGAACCCCTCGTCGACCATCCACGCCGCTTCCCTTTATCTTTGTGCCAATAACCCTCGCCAGAGCATCCCTCCGAGCAAGAGCTTTACTTTGTAGGTCAATAATCGCAGATACCCCCCTTGGCTGCCGTTTCCATCATTCGTCGAAGCTGCTCCAGGCCGCTCCTCCCTCACCAGAGGATCCGATTGTTGGGGCCCTCATCGGAGGCCACCACCCGACGCAGAATGTCATCGCGAGGAAGACCCACCTCTCCTATCTTTCATCGGCCATCTGGATCGTCTCCGGATCGCCGGAGAATCTCACCCAGGAGGAGTTCTTCCTCATCTTCTCGTAGCCGTCGGTTCGACCCTCTACGCCAGGTCTGATCACAACCGCATGTAGCCTGATCCTGTCAGGCCGTTAGATCCACGATCTGACAGCCACGTGCGTCCCACGTTCACCTCTGCACCTGCACCATTGGATCCTCTAGAGGGCGTCATCAGGACCGAGCATCCACCGCCAGCCACAGCCCGACACCTGACGCTCAGGTGTGCTCCTCACGTGCCTCGGCTGGGTAATTGCGCTCATACCGCTGTAGTTTTATTTAGTTTTTATTTATTATTTGCATGTTTGGACCTCTAGTTTAGACTATTTGCTATTTAATCCCTGCTTGTGTGAGACACATGCTTCGACATGTGATGTTTGGACATTTTGCAACTCTGATCCTATAGTTCTGAGGTGTTACAATTTGCACGTTTATTAATTAGAATTACATTTTGGTCCCTGTGAATGTGAACCACGTGCTAGGCACGTGATATTTGGGATATTTGCATCATCTGAGCCGTAGTTTCGTATCTGTTCTGAATTGAAATTTATGTTTTCCAAATTGCATTTATGCCCCTGTGTATGTGTGGAAATTAATGTGATTTTTTCGCAGATACGCCTATATTTTTGACACATGGTCTTCTTTTAGCCCCGAAAATATGTTTTTATTGCAAATAGGTCCGTGTGTGATATATCTCTTGTTTGTATTGAATAAAATATCAAAGAAAGACCAAATCAAGTGAAATTAGGACACGTGGCTCATCCTACTGTGTAAAAATTTCACTAATTTTTTTGGAACATTTTTATTGTTTTTTGCTATTTTTAAAAATTCAAAAACCTTCATTTTTGTTACAATTTGGAAAAGAAAATCAACTAAAAATATAAAACTTTTCTAAAAATTCTAAAAAAAATGGGAATATTTTGTTTTGTTGTTTTTGAATTTCAGTCCAATTTTTGTGCCATTTGGATTTATAAAACCCCTAAAAATAACAAAACCCTAAAAATCTTATAAAAATTCTTACAAATTTTAAAAAATTCAAAAAATTGCAATTTCAAATTTTTTAGCTTAGTTTTTGTATTTACCTTTCAGAAAAATTACCATCAGATTTTTAGATGCTAATTAGATATTTTTAATTAGCTTTCAAGTCTGGCTGCACATTGATCCATTGTTTTCTCCTTTCTTTATTTTTATAAAATCAACAAAAAATTAGAAAATTCTAAAAAATTCACCAAAAACAATTAAAAATATTAAAAACACAAAAACAATGTTATTTGAATTTTCTGAACCTTTTTTAATGTTTAAATAAATTGTTGAATTTGCTCCTCTTATCCATTTTCTTATATTTCCCTTATAATTAAAAACCCAAAAAAATTAAAAATACATAAAATCCACCAAAAATATTTTTTCCTTTTATCCTTTGACTACTTCGTAAGCCGATCCGGCCAATCCGTGCTCCTTGAGTTCGACCCTGGTCGCTATACCATGTTAAATAAATAGCGAAGACCGCTATTCGTGTTTTATCGATTTATCTGATTTGGTGGTCTCTTTTTCTTGTTGAGTCCGATCTGCGAGATCCAGGTTGCAACGACCCTTGATTGATTTTATCCCTACTTGGGTCTCATGGGATTTTCAGCTCGTCAGAATGGCGTCGTTGCCGGGGGGCATGCTTAGTAGTCTTTTGATTTTTCGCAGTTTTTCGTGGCTTTTTGTTTATAGTTGTATAGATATTTTTTTCTCTGATATTATTTGTATATTTTCATAATAACTATATCTGACATACATTTCTGTTTGATTTCTTGCGAGGGCCCGAGGACTGAGGCAGCTTTTTCGGAAGCCGAAGCAACCGCGGGAGTTAGAGGCGGCTCTTTTCTGCATAGAGCCGTAGGAAGACGTGAGGAGCAGAGCAGGAGTGCGGGATCCGCGGAATAGCCACGTAGATAGGTGTAGTTTAGATTAGTTTATTTTCTACAGAACATTTATCTGTAATAACACAGGAACTCAGAGACTTGGTCTTTGGCGATTTATCGGGGTCTTTTTCGTTGAGCAACGGTGTGCTCGAGGGTCCTCACCGTGGTGTTTCGCTGGTTTTGTTTTTATCGCATTTTATTTACTGCTTATCTGATTTACGCGGTTTTGGCCTTAGATTATGATTTTATCTGATTGTGACGTAATTAATTAGGATCCAAACATTAATTATATGCCTGCACCTATTAGCTTGTAATCTGACCTGATTAATTAACTCAAAAGAAAAAGTCGGATTAATTAGACTCTAGTCCACATGCCTTGAGGAGTCACATACAGTGTGTGCAGGATTCGTTGTGGCGGATACCGAGTCGCTCCTAAGATAGGACTCCGGACTTAGGATTGATTACCTGGCTACTATGCTTTACGTGTAGAAATTGCTTCGTCTAGGGCCGGTTTCTCGTGCATCATATAGGTATTTTACTTTCAGTCTTTATTTTATGCGTGGATCACTCTGCATGTAGACTGCTGGAGTCAGGTACGCATTACTTACTCTGCATGCATCATTGATTTTATCGTGCACCGGCTTTTTCATCTTCTCCCCCCTGTTTTTTGGACTTAAATAACCAGGAGAACTGAAAAAATCGTTAGGCGTTGTTTGCTTGAAAAACACATAAAAAGAAAAAGTATAAAATTGGGACTGCTAAACACACTTGACCCTAAAAGACACATCACATAAAAAACTTGTCTTGGGGAGAGCAACCCCTTCATTGTCTTGTTGGATGAGTGAGAGAGCGACCCGCACACTATGCTAGAGCCATATCCGAGCCCCGATCAGACTACCGACCTTTTATACGGGACAGTCTGGTAGGCGGATTGGATTCCCATCAGCTCGCGTAATCGCTCTGATAGATTGAGATTATCACCCAAATAAAATTGACAAGATAATCGACCGATCTCTTACGATCTTCAGCTCAATGTTGAGTAGGTGAACTTGAGGTTTGTTTGCTCATCTTGTGTGTTTTCATATCTCATCCGCCTGACTCGCCAGATCAGGATGATGGGAAGGAGGTCTCTTAGGCAGCCTCTGGTTGCACTGCTTTTTAGTACTCCATCCCATTCAACTAGGTTGGTTTGTGAGAGCCGAGACCTACTCTCCAAACCCGAGTTCGATTCTGTCCTATTCCCCCTTGACCACCCTTCTACCAGTCCTGAGATACCAGTGCCAGATGTAAGACAGCGGACATGTGATTTATCAGCACCTGAGTTTGGGTCTTTTGCCTTTGCAGAGACCATGGCTAGCAGCGAGGAGCGCATCGAGGGTCAGGGGCCAGAGACGACCACATATGTCTTGGACCAAGGTGCGATCAACACCACCATGCTTGCCTCCCTAGTGACTATGCAGAAACAGATACGGGATAAGGGAGCCTTCATGGTGGACATGAGGAGAGAGATGGAGAGGCTGAGGACCGTGCGAGAGCAGCCAAGAGCCACAGGACAGAGAGACCCAGATCAGCTAGAGGAGCCAGACCAACCGGCAGCAGCAGCAGAGCAGCCGAGGCCGATGCGGGAATTGCACAACCCCAGATTGACACTAACACACCGGTGGGTGGTACTTCTGGCGATCGTGGGGGACTTCAAGTTCCCCCCACATACACTTCATATTCTCCCCCGCTTCCACGGGCTCGCCACTAAGGAGCCCCATCTACATCTCAAGGAGTTCGAGATGATCTGCAGCACCGTCCACGATCGGCAGGTGGACGAGGATACCATCCGGATGATTGCCTTCCCCTTCTCCCTTGCAGACAGAGCAGCCAACTGGCTGAAGCATTTGGGGAGATTTGTTTACACCAGGGAGAAGCTCCGCATCGAGTACATGAACAAGTACTATCCACTCAGGCGGACCAATGCAGCGAGGGCCCTGATTATCAACTTCTCCATGCTCCCCAATGAGTAGTTTCATGAGGCATGCAAGAGGTTCAGAGAGCTTACCGACAGATGCCCGCACCACGACATCACGAAGCCGAACCTAGTTCAGAGCTTCTTTTGCGGACTGACACCAGAGTTGTAGGGCCTGGTGAATGCTTCTTGTGGCGGTTCCTACTTCACCAAGGATGAGGATCAGGTCTGGGCCATCTATGAGAGATGGCCAAGAACTATACAGTGATGTCCCAGACTCGCCTCTACACTCCAGGGACGCCCCCAACCACAGACCATGCAGTACCAGAGGATAGCACGGGTCGATGTTGGTCCTTCTACTTCGTCCGCGGCAGTTCGAGTCTACAACCGTAGACATGGGGATCATTAACGAGAAGCTAGACCGGATCGAGCTGATCTAGAAGAAGCAGTGCCAGGGCATATTGTAGATGGATCAGATGACACAGACGCTGAGTGACCTGAAGACACAGCTCATGTGTCTCTAGGAGGCACAGACGGCTTCTCATCCTCGTCTTCGGTCACGAGGAGATCCGAGTAGCAGTGGTATCTCGTCCTAGCACTCCAGTCAGCCTAGACTTGTCCACCTTGTACAGGTGGAGTCGTACCAGCAGCCACCGCAGTTTCACAAGCCACCACCATCCCAGGACACTCAGATGATGGTGTATTAGCCGGATGAGCCCCTGGCAGTACTCCCTCTACCCACCTACGAGCCGGAGCCGTTGATGGATGTCAACGGGATTTGGTACGACCAACCCCAGCCCGGTATCTGATGAGACCATCCCGTATTCCACTGGTCGGCCGGAGGCACCAGTTCCCAGCAGCAGCCTCCAGTTCAGGGTGGCCAGTACGGCCAGCAGCGTGAGCAGCACCAGCAGCCCCAGCCCCCAGTACACCAGCAATAGCAGTCATCCCAGCACCAGCAGTACGGTCCTCGTCCCTATCACCAGGGATAGTCTTGGAGGCGTGAGCAGCCTCCGCAGCAGTAGTATCATCAGTAGTACCCTTCACACCCGCACCAGCAGCAGTAGCCTCACTACTAGCGAGGCCACCATCAGGTTCTCATGGTCCAACCTATGAGAACCACACCTTGGATGATCTAGCCCACCTCATGACCGAGCAGCAAGCTACTTTTCGACAGGAGATGGATGAGTTCCGCCAGGAGATGCGGAAGATTGTGAGAGGGAAGGCCGCCATCCCTGCCCAGATCGAGTCGAACCCGAACAACCTCAAGAGGAAATCTGAGCAGGTATAGTTCACTAAGATTACCATTCCTAGTGCTTCACTTGGTGATATGTCTGCACACATGTTTGATGCTAATTTTGTTACACTTAGGAGCGGTAGGATGCCAGCAGGCGGCGCCTCATCTGAGCGCCGATCCCACGCCGCTTCTGGAGCATCAGGCGAGGAGGAGAGCGATACTGAGGTCGCCAGATATGATGTCGGTGGTACTGATGCCACCGAGGATGTTGATCCAGCCGACGGTACTTATGTCGTCGCTTCACTAGTTGGAGGAGGTGGTACTGACGCCACCATCACAGTTGCTGAGCCAAAGCGCGGTACTGATGCCGCGAGTCCAGATGTCGACGGTGGTACTGAGGCCACAATTTCCAGTTCTGCTAGTCCTGTTGTTTTTTCTTCCATACATGTATCTCAGGAGATTTCTGCAAATAAAGGAAAGGGTTTGTTGTTTTCGAATCAGCATGTGTTGCATGATGATGATTGTGTGGATTCTGCTGTTCATGAGCATGCCAGATACTCTCCTAGTCCTTCATCTGAGAAGGACCCTGTAGTCCCCTTTCTTAGAGCACTCCATTTGGCTAAGGGGCAGAAAAAAGAAAATCCAAAAAAGAACCATCAGATAGAGTTCAACCAGCAGATGATAAATAGATTCCACATACAGTTGACACTACAGGAGGCCTTGGAGCACATACCTCTACTCCAGAGATCACTCAGAGATAGGACCACATCTAGGAGGAAGAGGCGGAACCATCAGTTAGAGATCCATGCTCTTACTCATGCCAATTGTTTCGCGATTCAGAACCGTCTGCCAGCCAAGAGGTCAGATGCAGGAGCCCTGTATGTCAGATGCCACATCCATGAGCAGAGGTTTGACCGCACTCTATTTGATAGCGGTTCTTCGATCAACCAACTTCCGGAAGCCCTTCTCGACTGCTTCGAGTTGGGCCCTCTCCGACAGAGCAGGACGGTCCTTCAGTTTTTATTGTTCGATCTGTCAAGCGGCCGAAGGGGTTGCTGAAGGATGTTGTTGTCACGATTCAGGGCCTGAATTCCCCGTGTACTTCATTGTGTTGGACATGGAGATCCCTGAGTCTGTGACTGATACCCCCATCGTTTTAGGATGCCCGTTCTTGGCCACAGCCAAGGCAGTGTCCGACCATGATAGCGGGAAGGTGTACTTTCGCGTCAACGGCGAGACTATACAAATAGAGACGGTCGAGGAGACTAGAGCCATAGATTTAGCTTGCTCAGAGCCGGCCACAGATTCAGAGCAGATGACAGAGGCAAGGCGAGACATCAACCAGGATTGCGATTTTGTGATTACAAATGACGAGGCAGTTTGGGCAGATCCAGTCGCACAGGCCATCCTCTCACCCTCAGAGTTCACTGACGCAGAGACGCTAGCAGAGGAGAGCTTGGAGAGCACATTCCTGGTCTAGGATACATCTCAGGCAGCATATTCGGTTCCCGATTGTGAGACAGATTTTTGTGAGTCTGATACAGATCCCTCGGAGTCAGATATTGATTGGGTAAAGTTCCATGATTTGATACCATGTATGACTTCTACTAAGCCTACAGCTAGGGAGGAGGCTGATTCCACTCAGAGCAGAGACAGTACAGCAGAGCAGCCTTCGCCAGATTCAGATTGTGAGCGAGAGTTCTCATTCTCCCATGCAGATTTGGCAGCATTCACTCAGACTTTTCAGAGGCTAGATCCGCCAGCACCTACTTGTCCAGAGCTGAAGCCGCTACCGTCGTCGCTAAAGTATAGGTTCCTTACGGGTGAGCATGAGATGTACCCAGTCATTATCTCCGCTGATTTGACTGGAGAGCAGGAATCCCGTCTGATGGGGGTTCTTCAAAAGAACAGCAAGGCGATAGGATGGAGTGTAGCCGATCTCCAAGGGATAAGTCCGGCCCTGTGCTCCAACCATATCTATCTCGAAGAGGAGGCAAAGCCGCCGCTGTCGAATCTTCGAGATGTTGTCATGAAGGAGATCTCAAAATGGTTAAGCACCAATTTTATCTACCCCATCTCCGACTCTAAGTGGGTCAGTCCATTGCACGTGGTACCCAAGAAGACGGGCATCACCACAGTTGTTAGTGAGTATGGAGAGGAGATCGCTACCTGGGTACCCACTTCTTGGCGGGTCTGCGTGGACTACAGACAATTGAACCAGACCACAAACAAGGATCATTTCCCCCTGCCCTCTATTGATCAGATTATCGAGAGGCTGGTAGGGAAGAGCCATTATTGTTTCTTGGATGGGTACTCCGACTATAATCAGGTGGCCATCGCGCCTGAGGACACAGGACAAGACCACCTTTACCTGTCTCTTCGGAACATATGCTTTCAGATGCATGCCATTTGTATTGTGCAATGCTCCGGCGACATTCCAGAGATGCATGCTGTCCATATTTTCAGACATGGTGGGGGAGTGCTTGGAGGTCTTCATGGATGATTTCTCGGTCTACGGCGATGGATTCGATTCTTGTCTTGACTGCCTAGACCGAGTCCTTCAGCGATGCATTGAGGTTCACCTTGTGTTGTCTTGGTAGAAGAGTCACTTCATGGTGACTCAGGGGATGGTGCTTGGCCATATTATCTCCAACAGCGGCATGGAGGTTGATCTGACAAGGCGGATGTCATTAGAAAACTCAATCCGCCGTCCAACTTGCGGCAGTTACGGTCTTTTCTAGGGCACGTCGATTTCTACAGGCGCTTCATTCATGATTTTAGTAGGATTGCCCGACCGTTGACTGATCTGTTGATGAAAGACACCGAGTTCCTTGTTGATGATAAGTTTCTATCGTCATTTGAGACTCTCAAGAGTCGTATTGTGGATGCTCCTGTTCTCCGGCCACCTGATTGGTCTCTGCTATTTGAGATCATGATAGACGCCTCTGATTTTGCCGTGGGGGCAGTGCTAGGACAGAGGAGGGATGGAGTCCCCTTTGCAATACACTACGCTAGCCGTACATTGGATGCCACCCAGCAGAACTACACAGTTACTGAGAAGGAGATGCTAGCCGTAGTTTTCGCCCTAGATAAGTTCAGATCTTACATCATTGGATCTAGAGTGACCATCTATACTGATCATACCGCCATCAGGTACCTCATGGCAAAGAAGGATGCCAAAGCCAGATTGACCATATGGATCCTTCTACTCCAGGAGTTTGAGATAGAGATTAAGGATAAGCTTGGAGTCAAGAATGTGGTGGCAGACCATCTCTCCCGATTGGAGTATCTTGAGGATTCTGAGCAGAATGAGCCTATTTGTGAGACCTTCCCAGATGAGGCGATCCTTGCTATCGCCTCTCTCCCATGGTATGCCGATATTGTGAACTATCTTGTCGCCAAGAAAGTTTCACAAGATTGGCCCAGGCAGAACTTGAGACCTTCCTTGCAAAGGCTAAGTTTTACCATTGGGAATATCTCATACTTTATCATGAAGGAGGGGATAGTATCTGGCGTCGGTGCATTCCTCGGGAGGAGCACCACAGTGTCCTTACTTAGTGCCATAAGCTTGAGGTAGGAGGACATCACTCTGGGAGGAGAACGGCACAGAAAGTGCTCCAATCCGGCCTATGGTGGCCTACTCTCTTCAAGGACTCTGATGAGTTCGTGAAGAGGTGTACTGACTATCAGAGGATGGGCACTTATGGACAACGTGATATGATGCCGATGCAGCCCATACACTTTTGTGAGGTTTTTGACGCATGGGGCATCGATTTCATGGGTCCATTCCCTAGGAGTCAGGGATTTGAGTACATTCTTTTGGCCGTGAATTATGTGAGTCGTTGGGTTGAGGCCATCCCCGTCCGAACGGCAGATGCTAGGACTGTTTGCAGATTTTTGATGAAGAATATCATTTCACGGTTCGGGATACCTCGAGTGTTGATATTTGACAGGGGGTCTCATTTCGTCAACGACAAGGTAAAGGCCCTTGCTAGCAAGTTTAGCATAGATCATTGAGTTGCCACTCCATACCACCCTCAGACGAATGGTCTTGCTGAAGTGTCGAACAGGGAGATCAAGACTATTTTGCAGAAAGTCGTCTGCCCTGACCGAAAGGATTGGTCACAGCTTTTAGACTCGGTATTGTGGGCGTATAGGACGTCTTTCAAGACTCCTTTGGGTACATCTCCCTTTCACCTCGTTTATGTCAAGCCATTCCATTTACCTGTTAAGCTGAGACATAGGTCACTTTGGGCTGTTACTGATATACTTATGGATCCAGTGTGTGTAGGAGACCAGAGGAGGGCAGAGTTAGCAGCCCTGGAGGAGCTACGTGATACAGCCTTTTTAAACAGCCTACAATATAAGGAGAGAGTGAAGGAGTGGCATGATTCTCATATCAACCACAAGCAATTTGAGCCAGGACAGAGAGTATGGCTATTTGATTCTAGGCTTCATTTATTTCCAGGGAAGCTACAGAGCAAATGGAAGGGAACCAATTTGGTTAGAAAGGTACATGACAATGGGAGCATTGATATATCTGAGTTCTCTTCTGATGTTACCTTTCGTGTTAACGTCCAGCGACTCAAGCCATATCTAGGTTATGACTCGCGGGTCGTTGAGGTTGCCCCGATTCACTTTGTGTGAGATGTGTTCTCTTGACTCACATCTATTGCATCTCACGCCTGATTATCACTGTTCTTTCGACTTGTACATATCCAGTTGCCCATATCACTCTATTCATTAGTCCCACACCCCTTTTCTCATCTCATGATTATGCTATACTTAGGGCGTACTTTACCTTAAGTATAGGGGGGGTCTAGGACTCTCGGGTATTCGATTCATTCTTTCTACCTCTGTTTTGCCGCCTATACTTAGGGATATTTTACCCTAAGTATAGGGGGGGTAGGCCATGTACATCCTTCCACTCGGATTTCCTTCATGTAGAGCTTGCTATATGATGACCGCCAAGCGACTGAGGTAAAGATGCTAAATGGTCGTCGCGACCTCAATCACTCGGACTCGATCAATCAAGAAAAATAGACCACCAATAATAGATAAAATCACTCAAAACAAGCTAGCGGTCTTGCTATTTTATTAACCTGGTATAGCGACCAGGGTCGAACACAAGGAGCACGAATTGGCCTCACGGCCTACGAAGTAGTCAAAAATCGAAGGAAAGAGAAGAAAAGGTATTTTTGGTGGTTTTTAAGGTTTTTATATTTTTTTGGGTTTTTAATTAATTAAGAAACTAAAGGAAACAAATAAGCAAGGTAATTCAACAATTTATTTAATGCATCAAAACTCAAGCAAAAATTCCAGAAAAAATATTTTTGTGTGTTTTGTAATTTTTACTATTTTTAGTGAGTTTTTGAGATTTTTCTGAAGTTTATTTAATTTTCTAAAAATCAAACAGTGAATGAAAAAGAAGGTACTGTCCAGCCGAGCTTGAGGGACTTAGATAAAATATCTAAAAGTCCCGAATATGCCTGGAGGTATTTTTCCTGTATAGAGAAGAAAACAAGTAAAATTTGAGCACCTTAATTATTGTTTTTGGATTTTTAAATTATTTATTAGAATTTTTATGCATTTTAGAGTGTTTTTCAATTTTTAGGTTTTTTAGGTAATGAAAAATAGCCAAAATTGGCTTGAAAATCAAGCAAGACAAAACAAACAACAGGTAATTTTTTTGTAATTTTTAGATGAGTTTTAATAATTTTTGTGATTTTCAAAGTTCAACAGTAAAGAAAATACGTGTTTTTGAATTTTTAAAAATATCAAATCAACACAAAAATGTCTCCAAAAATCCTCGAAAATTTTACACTGTGGCAGGAGCCATGTATCCAATTTTCATCAAATTTGGAGGTGATTTGCTATTTTATTCAAAAATCAAAAGAGGGTACTATGCACAGGGACCTAAGTGCAAATACCCGAAGTCCTGAGGGGTCTGGTGCAAAATACCCAGGAAGTCACGCGCGTCGCATGTGCCTGGGGCACTCAGGGACCCAAATGTAATAAAAACTACTTCTGAGGACTATTTGGTAACAGGTACCAAAAGTCCAGGGGGTAGTATGCAAATAACCCACGAATATACGCACATGCACTAATAAATCACGCACAGGGATATAAATGCAATATCTAAAAAGATTTCATTTAATCCATAACATTCAGAACTACAGGGTATAAGATGCAAATACACCAGAAAACCACGTGACGAAGCACGTGTCACACCATACACAGGGGCATAAATGCAAAGGAAATAAGATGCAGGGTCCTCTATGCAATTTTACCAAAAACTAAACAACTACACTAAATAATTACAGGACTAAATGCGAAATAAAATAAAAGAGGGGGCCTAAGGGTAAATTACCCTTTATTAATGCGGGTCGCTGGATGGATGCCACATGGAGAATCGGATGGTCTGGATCGGGTGGCACTCCAACGCTGAGGTCCTCGCAGTGATCGGACGACTGAGGCTACGCCACGTGGGGGATCGAACGGTGGAGGCTCTCGGTGGCTAAACCTTGCTGGACCGACGGCTGGGATCAGTCCTCCACTGATCTGATGGTTGCTGCTGCTCCTGGAATGGACGACCCAGATGAAAACTGGAGCTGGAGGCTGATCGGACGGTCGATGGAGATCCTCGAAGAACAGGTGGCCGGCGAACTTCGCCGGCCCAGTACGCTCGCTCCGAGACTCCTCTGCTGCTTCTGAAGATCGGAGAAGCTCCAGCGTGACGCTCCGCAGCTGCTGGTGGCCTCCGATGAACCAGCCGAGCTCTGGGGAGCTCCGGCAAGGTCGGTGGAGGTAGAGCTCCTGGACCGAATGGTCCAAGCCCTCAAATGGGCTTGGATGCACCTGCAAGATAGACTAGAAGACTCGCGGGTCGAGGGCAAACTGCCTAGACCCGGTTAGGCGGGGTGAAGATGGTCGGAGGGTCGATATGGGCGAGCTCCGGCGAAGGTGGAGACGGAGGAGCTCGAGCCCCAGCTCCTGTGCGAGCTGGGTTGAATGGAGGTATGGAGAAGGTGCGCGGGAGGAAGGCGGAGGCTATGGCGAAGCCTGATGGTCGAACGGAGGTCGGACGTGATCGGAATCAGCGGAGAACGACGGCGGAGCGAAAAGGGGGAAATCTCAGATTCGCGAAAAGGAAGAACTAAAGGGCTACCTGGGTGGACGATGAGACTGTGGACGAGCTGGCGATGCTCTGGGTCGTGGCCTCTAGGAGCGTCTCCCTCCGAGGCTCGAGCTCCGGCTCTGGGCGGAGCACGGCGGTGATACTCGCCGGATCCATGGGCCACTGCCCCTCCTCTCGCTGCGACACTTGCTGGAGCAAGCTGTCACTCTTGCCAACACAATGGAGGTCACGGGTAGATGAGCAAATGAGACAAAGATGCGAATGGAGGAGGCGGAGCTGGAGCTATATACGCTGAAGGGTCCGGGAAGACGAGCGCGGGTAGGGCATTCTGGAGCGCGGATCTCGAGGTGGAGGCTCCGGCGAGGGTCTCGGATGTACCATGAACGATTTGGACCCGGGGTTTAGGTGAGGGGGAATTGGGTTTAGGCGCTAAAATAGGGGGAAGTCGGGTCGGGCGCCTAACCCGTGGGAAGTGGTCCTGGGGGGGGGGCAGTTGTCCTGGCGGTCAACAATCCCCAGGGCCAATGGGTGAAGGCCACGTGGCAGAGATTTGAAAATTGAATTAAAAATACCAAATGGCCAAATTATTAAAAAGTCAAAACATGAAATATTTTTATTTTAATTTTTTCTATTTTTTGTGATTTTTAATTAATTTTTCCAAGTAAAATAAGGTATTTACATACTAGGGTTATATATATAGGTATATATACAATATATAGGATTTTTATTTTGATTTTTAATAAGTTATTTTTATACAATTTTATTCCCATTTTATATTTTATTTATTTATATCATAAAATTAGGAATAAAAGGATATTTTTATTTTATTTTTATTATTTATATACATAGGTGAAATAAATACATATGTACATTTATATACATGGTATATTTACAATAGTATTTTTGATTTTTTTTTTAATTTTGTTCTTTTTATTTTGTTTTTGTTTTAATTGTTTTTATTTTATTTATTTACACCATATCACATAGGATATTTACAAAATTTTTGAAAATTACTTTTATTTATTTATAAGGCTAAATAAATAAAAGATGGATGTTTTATATACATGATGACTATATACAAGGGTGATGTTTTTGTTTTCTTTTTAATTTTTCTATTTTTATCTTGTTTTTATCTTTATAAATATATACAAATATTTACAAGCCAATTTGAGTCTATTTTTGTGAGGAAAATACTTTTATTTTATTTACATAAATATTTACACACATGAGCTCCTATCTCCCTCTACTTTGGTTTTTAAGCGGTCAGGCCCATGCTGAGCCCTCCCTTGGATTAGGTTGCTCAATATTTATTCTAAATATTTCCCTCTTTTTCTTTTTACTCTTTATTCTCTTATTTTTGCACAAAAACATGCTAATTATTAAACTTTATACAATGCATGCTTTTGATAATTATTTGTATTTACATGAATGTACATGTTTTTGCAAAGGTTTTTGTAGCTAAAATATAAGAATAAAGAGTGATGAATGGGTATTCATCACTATACTTAGGATTACTTGATCCTAAGTATATAGGGGGAAACACCGAGTCCTCTTCATTCTATTCTTTGATTCGTCTTTGTATATACAATTTCTTTTCACTTCCCTATACTAAGAACGAGTTATGTCTTCTTCATCGCTCTTGATCACTCTGAGGACATCGTTCGAGCTAAGTATAGGGGGGTGTCGTATATATTCCATATATACTTTAGCCATAACTCGTACTTTGTGTGAGTGTGTTAATAAATAAAATGGCTAAAAATCCATAAAATTTAAAAAATCCCTTGTACATAAAATTCTTCTTGAACATACATATTTATTTATAAAAAATATTTTTGTACAAATGATTGTAAAAATGATTTGTGTAAATTTCTTGTAAATATTGTCATATCAAAATTATGTATATATTACAAAATTTTTGTAAATATGTTAGGAAAACAACAAGTTTGCAAAAACCTTGTGTAAATTTTTTAAATATTTTGCAAAACTTCGCATTCATGCATACATCCTTGTTTCAAACATTTTTCAAAAATTTTTGCACAATTGTAAAAACTTGTAAAAAGCATCTTTGTAAATTCTTGTACAGTTTTCCAAATCATAGTTGACATTTAAACTGGCCTGGAATTAAATTGACAAATACAGCTTGGTTAAGACCTTAATCCACCTAATTACAAGAGGAACCTTATAAGTCTTAGGATTAAGACTTTTCAGGTCCATTGGGACTTAATTCTTTGAGTTCACTAGGCTATGAACATATGTCATCTTGATGAGCCTAAGTAGAGCACTTAACAACACACGCATGACTCTCAGAGACAATGGATTTACTTGCACCAGCACTTTACACATAGCTCTCCATGGATGAGGTGGTGAGGAAGCAGTTTCCTTTGGCTTGGGGTAGCATAAGATGGTAGTACTTCTAGGCAGAACCTCTCATCTTCTTATAGTGAAGGAAGTGCGTCGCAACTTGGTATGGTGGTTATGAAGTCTAAAGACAGAAGCTGTGGGTTGCAATAAAGCTTTAAAAGAGGGATAGTCTACTGGCTCAAGAGGAAAAACTCCTTATGTATATATGTTGCACCATGTATATATGTTGTACAGATGCACATGAAAAACAAATGTGTACAAAAGAAGGAAAACTCCAAAAAAGTGATGGGTCAGATTGAAAATTTAATAATCCCACCGGAGTGTATATAGTCAAATAAAGCAAAGCTTATGTTATACATGACCATCTCATGAAGCTTTCAGCGTGAGACTCAGCTACACTGGTTAGAGCTCCCAAGGATACATGGCTACACTGGTCATGGTCCATTCTCTTCTTCCCACTCTTCTTGAGCTGGTTGCACTTGAACTTTTTTTTTTCCAAAGCTCGGTAATTATGGGGCCCGAGTAACCCCTTTTATTAATAATAGAGAAAATACAAGAGGCTCAAAAGGACGAGTCCTTGGAGCCTTAAAAGTGGCTAGCTTTGACAATGAAATTGTCATGCTAAAAGAGAGATGGTCAACATGACCCATAAGATGAACATCATAAGAAAATGGTCAACATGACCTAGTGGCCAACATGGCCTAAAACAAAGAACAAAATGGCTTGAGAAATATGCAATAGTCCACGCCTGCAGCTGCATATAAGTGTAAATGCCCAATAATATGACGATACCAATCTTCTACCTGCTTCTCTCCTTAGAAGAATCCCAACCTCTACAAATTATTCTACATAATGAAGGCGCTCCTCAATTGCCGAGAAACTTGCTTTCGCTTTTGGACTTCATAATGTAGACGCTCCTCAGACGAGAAACTTGCTTTCGCTTCCAATTTGCAAGAAGTAGGTGTCCACAAGTAGGCGAATAGAAACCATCATAATTGGCAAACAATAAAAAGCATAGCTATTTTAGGAGGAAAAAAATCAAACCATAGCTGGATCTTTCCCGCAAGAGAGAGTTGACGTGTAGATACAAGTAGAAAGGCTTATCTACCTTCTTCAAAATTGGAACTTTCTTCATAGAAGATAATACTGACGTTAACCGCCTGATCGTAACAGTGTACCGGCCAAAAATGTACCTCCTCCATGAAGTTGGTAGCAACCTCTAAGAAGGAAGAGGGGCCTCTCCATCTGTAACTGCCGCAACTAGCCAATGTAGAAATCAAATTGAAGTTGGCGTGAGAACATGAACAGCAACATGTACCTAGCTCCATCGGAATTGATAACTTCCTTCAAGGAGGAAGTAATGTCGTTAACCGCCTGAACGCAACAGTGTGCCGGCCAAAAGTATACCTCATCCATGAATTTGGTAGTCGCCTCCAAGGGAGATGAGTGACGAATTGCTATCAGAAATCACCCGCAACTAATATGTGATGTTGGGAGTAGGAACAGTTCGTAAGGTGAAAGCACCTTCATCAGAGTTAGAAACTTCATCAAGGCAGAAAATACTGTCGTTAACCGCCTGATCGCAACAGTGTACCGGCCAAAAGTGTACCTCTGACTTGAGTTGATATCCACCTCTAAATTCGAGGCAAAAACCTTTCTTTCTGTAATCACTCGCAACTAGCAGTGATATCTTGAAGAGGAACTAATAAATGTCGTTGGGAGTAGAGACAAGAGACAAGATGTATGCACCTTCATAAGAGTTGATCACTTCCTTCAAGACAGAAAATACTTTCGTTAACCGCCTGATCGCAACAGTGTACCGGCCAAATGTGTATCTCTGACTTGAGATTGGTATCCACCTCCAATGTCGAGGCAAGAACCTTTCTTCTGGAAACCACTCGCAACTAAAGAGTGCCACGGAATAAGCATGTTCGGAAACCACCTTACCTCCAATGGTGGTTTTTTGAATAACCAGAAACCATCTATGAATGGTGGTATGCATAACCAGAAACCACGCAGGAGAATAGATTGAAAGAGGGAGGTGGTTTGAGGATATAAGAACCACCTCTGCAATGGTGGAATACATAAACGGAAACCACTTTTGAAAAGTGGTTAAATGAAGTAGAAAGGTGGTATGTTAGCCACCAGAAGCAAGAAGATGTTGGAATTAAAAATAAAGTAATGGAAAAATAAAACGAATTTTATTCCAACGGACAAGAATGAATCCAGGGGAAGTTTTGTTTAAAAAACGGAAACCACTTCTAGAATAAGTGGTTTTAGGAAAAGAAACGTGGAAAAAAATAACGTTGGGATATCAACCCACGTTTGATCTTTTGAAACAAAACCACCTAAAACAAGTGGTAGTAACAAGAAAGAAAAGAAACCAAATTGGTAACCTCTACGGTAACCCATTTGATAACCACCAAGGAAAAAGGTAACCACCAATTTTAGGATGATAACCACCAAAAAAACAAGGGAAGGGAGAGAAAAGATATGGAAAAAAAATCAAACTCCCTTCAAGTGATGTTCTTGAGCGTTCTTCGTTTGTTGAGGAAAGCAATCCGAGAAGGACTTCCTCAAGCAAAAGAAGAACCAAATCAAAAGCACGGCCAAGAAAATGAGATGTATAGAAAACGCAAATCAAGAAGAAAACGTGTTCTAACCAAAATTGGGCATGGGACCGAAGAACAACCTCATAACAGGATCCATTTTGGAGGAAAAATCCGTAGAAATCGATAAAGAACGCCTCCAAAATGTGAAAACCCATAAGAAAGACGAACTAGAGAGGGATTAACTCAAAGAAATTAAGAGAAAAAGAGACCTGGAGAGTGAAATCCTTCTAGTCGCGCAGTAACCACCTCAGAGCTTCTCTCTCCTCCCCTTGGGAGGGGTGGGAATTTGCACTTGAACTTAGAAGGGAATACCCCGCTTCTCGAGGAAAGAGTTGCTAGACCGAGGCATTAGAGTTAACAGGTTGAGGGAGTTCGTTTCTTTATTACTTCTGAGGTGGGGAGCTACATATCACTTACACGGTACAAGGAAAGATTCATGGTCATTAGAGTTTGTGTACGTAGACTTGTTCTGATCTGGTTGATTGAGGAGTCTCGACCATAGATTAATGGAACATAGAGGTTGTTAAGTGTTAAGCTTAAGTCCAAATAAGGTTCCAACGAATTAATAATCCAAATGTCTGACTGAGCTCCATATTTCAATTTAATGAAGGAAAGTTTAATAATCAACCTTGATTTCCTCTCTTTTTCTTTCTCTTCTGCACTTCTTTTTCAAATAAGTGTTTGCTAAGGGACTAGCAAAAGTAAAGTATAGGGGGGGTAATGAATCCCCATTCATCACTTTTATTCCTTTATTTTAGCTAGAAACCTTGGCAAAATACCATGTAAATACCTGTAAATACAATAATTTGTCAAAATGCATGCATCATGTAAATAACCATAATTAGCATGTTTTTGCATAAAAATAAAGGAATAAAGAAATAAATAAAAAGAGCGTAATATTTAGAATAAATATTGAGTGACCCAAACCCAAGGGAGGGCTCCACAAGGGCCTGACCGCAAAATAAAATAAGTAGAGAAAGATAGGGTAACTCAACATGGTGTACATATACCTCTTTGTGTAAATATTTTATTTTCTAAAAATAATATTCATGTATTCCCTTTATTTTGTATATATTTCCAAGAATAAAATAAAAATGGGAAAATAAAAGAAAAAGAAAAATAAAAAATTTCTCTCTCTTCCCTTGTATATACCATGTACATATGTATCTATACATATTTATTTTACCTTTGGAAATAATTAATAAAAATCAAACAAAAATTATTTTGAATCCCATATTTTATGTGAAAATAAATAAAATATAAAATAGGGATATACAAGAATAAAAAATTAAAAATAAAAATCAAGAATGCATAAGTAAATATACATGTGTATAATAAAAATATAATGTAAATACCTAATTTATTTTTCAAAAAAATAAATAAAAATAACTAAAAAATACTTTGAAAATAAATAAACAGTTTTTATGTTGAAAATATTTTTAAATAAAATCATTTTCTATTTTAAAATGAGTTTACAAATAATTAATAAAAGGAATTACCTGATTGGTCCATGGGTGATTGTTGACCCCCGGTCAACTCTCCCCCCAGGACCACCAGGTAGGCGGATCTGCATTCCGATCTGACTTTGCCCAATTACCCAGGACTGATCCGACCATCTTTCACCTAAACCCTGGGCTCCATTTCCAGATCTGACATCCGAGATTAACGCTCGGGGATTCTCCTAGGGATCATTCACCATTTTGCCATGCCCGACTCCATCTTTGTCGGATCTCCACCTATATATAGCGTCAACTTCGTCCTCCATTAGCCGCTCCTTCGGCCACAATCTTCGATCCCTGTGACCTCCTTGAGTAACAGCGAGTGAGGAGAGTGTTTGAGAGAGCGTTTGGAGGTGTGTAGCCTAGGTCCGGCGACCCTTATCGTCGTGCTCTGCCACTGGCGAAGCTCGAGCCTCTGGAGGCGATGCTCCATCGAGGCGACGATCACCGGATAACCAGCGTCTCCACCCTAGTCGATCACAACCACCAGGTAGATCCTTTAGCCTCTAGTCAGTAGTGTAGCTTCGATTTTCACCTCCCAGCTCCGCCAGCTCCGCCCTAGTGGCCAGAGCTCCGCCAGTCCGTTCTAGACGTACCGATCCACTCTCCGACCCATCTCCATCTTTCCTACGCAATCTGATCCCCTCGAGATGGACGATTGGGGTCTGGATCGAGTTGGGTTCCATCTATCACCTTCGTCGGAACCCCACATTGACCATCCACACCGCTTCCCTTTATCTTAGTGCCAATAACCCTCGTCGGAGCATCCCTCCGAGCAAGAGATTTGTTTGCAGATCAATAATCGCAGATACCCTACTTGGCTGTTGTTTCCATCCTTTGCCATAGCTTTTCCAGGTCGCTTCTCCCTCACCAGAGGATCCGACCGTTGGAGCCCTCATCGGAGGCCACCACCCGACGCGGAGCGTCATCACGAGGAAGACCCACCTCGCCGATCTTTCATCGGCCATCTGGATCGTCTCCAGATCGCCGGAGAAGCTCGCCCAGGTGGAGTTCTTCCTCATCTTCTCGTAGCCGTCGGATCGACCCTCTGCGCCAGGTCTGATCACAGCCGCACGTAGCCTGCTCCTGTCAGGTTGTTAGATCCACGATCTGACGGCCACTTGCGTCCCACGTTCACCTCTGCAACCGTTGGATCCTCCAGAGGGCGTCATCAAGACCGAGCATCCACCGCCAGCCACAGCCCGACACCTGGCTCTCACATGCGCCCCTCACGCGTCTCGGCTGGGTAATTTACCCCATACCCCTGTAGTTTTATTTAGTTTTTATTTAGTCTTTGAAATAAATGTGCACTCTTGGGTTATTTACATGTTTGGACCTCTAGTTTAGACTATTCGCTATTTAGTCTCTGCTTGTGTGAGACACGTGCTTCGACACGTGATGTTTGGACATTTTGCAACTCTGATCCTAAAATTCTAAGGCATTACAGTTTGCACGTTTATTAATTAGAATTACATTTTGGTCCCTGTGAATGTGAACCACGTGCTGGGCACGTGATATCTGGGATATTTGCATTATTTGGGCTGTAGTTTTGTATATGTTCTGAATTGAAATTTATGTTTTCCAAATTGCATTTATGCCCCTGTGCGTCTTTTATTCGACATGTGTGGAAACCGATGTGATTCTTTCACAGATACCACTATAGTTTTCACACATGGTCTTCTTTTAGCCCCGAAACTATTTTTTATTGTAAATAGGTCCATTTGTGTTGTAGCCCTTGTTTGTATTGAATAAAATATCAAACAAACTCCAAATCAAGTGAAATTTGGATACGTGGCTCCTGCCATTGTCTAAAAATTTCACTAATTTTTTGAAACATTTTTATTGCTTTTTGCTATTTTTAAAAATTCAAAACCTTCATTTTTGTTACTGTTTGGAAAAGAAAATCAACTAAAAATATAAAAACTTTTCTAAAAATTCTAAAAAAAGTTAGGAATAGTTTGTTTTGTTTTTGAGTTTCAGTCCAATTTTTGTGCCATTTGGATTTATAAAACCCCTAAAAATCACAAAACCCTAAAAATCTTATAAAAATTTTAAAAAATTCTAAAAAAATAAAAAAATTGCAATTTCAATTTCTGTAGATTAGTTTTTGTATTTAATTTTCATAAAAATTGCCATCAAAAATTAGATATTTTTAATTAGCCTTTCAAGTTTGGTTGCACATTGATCCACTGTTTTCTCCTTTCTTTTTTATAAAATCAATTGAAAATTAGAAAATTATGAAAGATTTACCAAAAATAATTCAAAATATAAAAAACATAAAAACAATTTTATTTGATTTTTTTGAACCTTTTTGAGTGTTTAAATAAATTGTTGAATTTGCTCCTTTTATCCATTTTCTTATATTTCCCTTATAATTAAAAACCCCAAAAAAAACATAAAATCCACCAAAAAGATTTTGCCTTTTATTTTATCCTTTGACTACTTCGTAGGCCGATCCGGCCAATCCGTGATCCTTGAGTTCGACCCTGGTCGCTATACCAGGTTAAATAAATAGCGAAGAATGCTATTTGTGTTTTATCGATTTATCTGATTTGGTGGTCTCTTTTTCTTGTTGAGTCCGATCTGCGAGATCCGGGTCGCAACGACCCTTGATTGATTTTATCCCTACTTGGGTCTCGTGGGATTTTCAGCTCATCAATATACATATGTAATAGATATGTACAAGATTAAGAGGCCCTATCTCTCACTACTTGTTTTATTTGACTATCATGCCAATTCTTGGCCCTCTATTGGTTCAGGTCACTCAATATTTATTCTAAATATTTCCTTCTTTTTCTTTTATTCTTTATTCTTTTATTTTTACACAAATACAAGCTAATTACAAGATGCTAACACATGCATGATTATTGCTAATTTATTGTATTTACAACTAAATACATGATGTTTTATCAAGTTATTTAGCTAAAATAAAAGAATAAAGAGTGATGATTGAGGATTCATAACCCCCCTATACTTACTTTTGCTAGTCCCTTAGCAAAAACTTATTTTAAAAAGAAGTGAAAATGAAAAGAAAAATAAAAAGAAGAAGAATCATGGTTGATTATTAAACTTGTCTTCATTAAATTGAAGTATGGATCTTAGTCAAACCTTTGGATTATTATTGTGTTGGAATTTTATTTGGACTTAGGTTTAAAACTCAACAGCCTCTAAGTTCCACCAATCTATGGTCAAGACTCCTCAACAATCCAGATTAGAACAAGTCTGCAAACACAAACTCTAATGTTCATGAATCTTTTCTTGTACTGTGTAAGTGATATGTAGCTCCCCACCTCAGAAATGGCAAAGTGACAACCCCCCTCAACAAGCTAACTCTAATGCCCTAGTCTGGTAGCTCTTTCCTCGAGGAATGGAGTATTCCCTTCTAAGTTCAAGTTCAACCGTCTCAAGAAGAGGAGGAAGAAGAGAATGGACCATGACCAATGTAGCCATGTATCCTTGGGAGCCCAACCAGTGTAGCTAAGTCTCCCGTTGCAAGCTTCATGAGATGAGAATGGATAACACAAGCTTTGCTTTATTTGACTATATACACTTCGGTGGGTATTTTATTTTCAATCAAACCCATCATTTTTTTGGAGTTTTTCTTTCTTTGCATATTCTTTTGATGTGCATATGTACAACATATCTACATGGTGCATCATATATACATAAGGAGTTTTTCCTCTTGAGCCAGTAGACTATCCCTCTTTTGAAGCTTTATTGCAACCCACAACTCATGTCTTTAGACCTCAACACCACCATACCAAGTTGAGACGTACTTCCTTCAGTAAAAGAAGAAGACAGGTTCGGCCTAGAAGTACTACCCTCATATGTTACCCCAAGCCAAAGAAGACTGCCTCCTCACCACCTCATTCATGGAGAGCTATGTGTAAGGTGCCGGTGCAAGTAAAGCCATTGTCTGTGAGAGTCATGTGTGTGTTGTTAAGTGTTCTACTTAGGCTCATCAAGATGACATATGATCATAGCCTAGTGGACTCAAAGAATATAGTCCCAAATGGACTTTAAAAGTCTTAACCCTAAGTCCTATAAGGTTCCTTTTAGAATTAGGTGTATTAAGGTCTTAACCAGGCTCCATTTTCCAATTTAATTCTAGGCTATTTTAAAGTTTAATTGTCAACTATGATTCAGAAAAACTGTACAAATATATACAAAAATCATTTTTATGCAGTTCTATGGAAGATGTGCAAATTTTTTTGAAAAATGTTTGAATGAATGAATGCATGAATGCAGAAGTTTTACAAGATATGTACACACATTTACACAAGGGTTTTTGTTTTTCAAACATTTCGCAAAGAATTTGTACTATATACATATTTTTTATATCAAAATATTTACAAACTCTTTATACGAAACACTTTTAAAAATACAAAATAATTTTTATAAATAGATATATATGTGTAAGAAAGAATTTTATGTACAAGGAAAAATTTTAAATTTTTATGGTTTTTTGATAAGGGGTTTTATCCATTTTTATTTATTAACACACTCACATAAAGTACAAGTTATGGCTAAAGTATATATGAAATATATACGACACCCCCCTATACTTAGCTCGAACGATGTCCTCAGAGTGGATCAAGAGAAATGAAGAATACATAACTTGTGCTTAGTATAGGGAAGTTAAAAGGAATGTTATACTACAACAATGAATCAAAGAATAGAATGAAAGGATATCGGTGTTTCCCCCTATACTTAGGATCAAGTAATCCTAAGTATAACAGACTATACATAAAGGGAAATCCCAGTGAAAGAATGTACAGGGTTTACCTCCCCTATACTTAGGGCAAGAGGTCCCTAAGTATAGGCAGCAAAGCATAGGTAAAAAGAATCAAAAGAATACTCAAGAGTCCAACACCCCCTATACTTAGGGTAAAGTACACCCTAAGTATAGCATAATCATAAGATGTGAATGGGGTATTGGACTTAAGAATGGTATGATATGGACATCTAGATATATACAAGGTGGAAGAAAATGATAATCAGGCATGAGATGCACTAGATGTGAATCAAAGACCACATCTTACGCAAAATGAATAGGGGCGACATCAACGACTAGTGGCTCATGATCTAGATATGGTTTGAGCCGCTGCCCATTAACACGTAAGGTAGAATCAGATGACATTTCAGATATGTCAATGCTTCCATTGTCATGTACCTTTCAGACAGGGTATGGTCCCTTCCATTTTCTCTGCAACTTCCCTGGAAATAATTTAATCCTAGCATTCAACAACCATACTCTTTGACCTGGCTCAAACTATTTGTGACAGATATGAGAATCATGCCACTCCTTCACTCAATCCTTGTAATGTAGGATGCTCGAAAAGTCTGCATCTCTAAGATCCTCCAGGGTTGCCAATTCTGCCCTCCTTTGATCTCCTACACTCACTGGATCTAATAATATATCTGTAACAACCCAAAGTGACTTGTGCCTAATCTCAACAGGTAAATGGCAGGGCTTGCCATAAACAAGGCAAAAGGGAGATGTACCCAAAGGAGTCATGAAGGAAGTCCGATATGCCCACAAGATCGAGTCCAATAGCTGTGACCAATCCTTTCGGTCTGGGCGGACTACCTTCTGCAATATCGTATTGATCTCCCTATTCGACACTTCAGCAAGACCATTGGTTTGAGGATGATATGGAGTGGCTACTCGATGGTCAATGCTGAACTCGCTAATAAGGGCCTTTACCTTGTCGTTGATGAAATGAGACCCCCATCAGATATCAACACTCTAGGCACCCCGTGAAATGATATTTTTCCTCAAAAATATGCATACAATCTTAGCATCAACGATTCAGGCGGGGATGGCCTCAACCCAACGAATCACATAATCAATGGCCAACAGAATGTACTCAAATCTCTGGCTCTTAGGGAATGGACCCATGAAATCGATACCCCATGCATCAAAGAACTCACAGAAGTGAATGGATTGCATCGGCATCATATCACGTTGTCCACAAGTACCGATCATCTAACAGTCAGTACATCTCTTCACGAATTCATCAGAATCCTTAAAGAGAGTAGGCCACCATAGGCCGGATTAGGGCACTTTCTGTGTCGTTCTCCCCCCAGAGTGATGTCCTCCTGCCTCCAACTTGTGGCAGTAGGTGAGGACACTATGGTGCTACTCTAGAGGAATGCATTGACGCCAGACGCTATACCCCCCTTCATGATAAGGGATGGGATCCTCCCAATGGTAAGACTTGGCCTTCGCAAGGAAGGTCTCAAGTCACTGTCTGGTCCATCCTTGTAGAAATTCCTTGGAAGCACGATAGTTCACAATGTCGGCATACCATGGGAGCGAGGCGATAGCAAGGATCGCCTCATATGCGAAGCTCTCAGGTATGGGATCGGTCAGCTCAGATTCCTCAAGATGCTCTAATTGGGAGAGATGATCCGCCACCACATTCTTGACTCAGGCTTATCCTTAATCTCAATATCAAACTCCTGGAGTAGAAGGGGATCAATCTAGTCAGTCTCACTTTGGCATCCTTCTTTGCCATGAGGTATCGGATGGTAGTATGGCTTGTAAAGATTGTCACCTTTGATCCAATGATATAAGATCTAAACTTATCTAGGGTAAAGACTACGACTATCATCTCCTTCTCAGTGACAGTGTTGTTTCGCTATGTGGCATCCAATGTACGGTTAGCGTAGTGAATGGCAAATGGCACTCAATCCCTCCTCTGTCCTAGCACGTCCCCTACGGCAAAATCAGAGGCATATGTCATGATCTCGAATGGGAGAGACCAATCAGGTGACTGGAGGATAGGAGCCTCGACAACTAGACTCTTGAGAGTCTCAAATGACGCAAGACACGTATCATCTACAATGAAATCGGTGTCTTTGGCCAGCAAATCAGTCAACAGTCAAGCGATCCTGCTGAAATCATGAATGAATCGTCGGTAGAAACCAATGTGCCTCATAAAAGACCGTAATGTCGCAAGTTGGACGGTGGATTGAGTTTCCGGATGATATCCACCTTGGCTGGATCAACCTCCATTCCCCTATTGGAGATGATATGACCAAGCACCATCCCTTGAGTCACCTTGAAGTGACTCTTCTCCCAAGATAATACAAGAAGAACCTCGATGCATCGCTGAAGGACACGATCTAGGCAATCAAGACAAGCATCAAACCCATTGCCATAGACCGAAACGTTGTCCATGAAGACTTCCAAGAACTCACCCACCATGTCTAAAAAGATGGACAACATACACCTTTGGAATGTCATCGGGGCGTTACATGATCAAAGGGCATCTGTCTGAAAGCATATGTCCCAAAGGGACAGGTGAATGTGGTCTTGTCCTAGTCCTCTGGCGCAATGGCCACCTGATTGTATCTGGAGTGCCTATCAAGAAAGAAGTAGTGACTCTTCCCAGCTAGCCTCTCTATAATCTGATCAATAAAAGGCAGCGGGAAATGATCCTTCTTGGTGGCCTGATTCAATCATCTGTAGTCCACACAAACCCTCCAAGAAGTGCGTACCCGGGTAGCTATCTGGTCTCCAAACTCGCTCACAACTGTAGTGATGCCCGTCTTCTTGGGCACCACATGTAATGGACTAACACACTTGGAGGCGGAGATGGGGTAGATAAAATCGACACTCCACCATTTCGAGATTTCCTTCACGACAACCTCTCGAAGGTTCGGGTTCAGCCTCCTCTGAAACTCACATGATGGTTTTGCATCCTCTTCGAGATAGATATGGTGGGAGTACAAGGCCATACTTATCCCCTGGAGATCAGCTACACTCCATCATATCGCCTTGTGGTTCCTTTCAAGAATCTCCATCAAACGAGATTCTTTCTCTCCAGTCAAATATGCTGAGATAATGACTGGGTGCATCTCACGCTCGCCTGCAAGGAATCTATACTTCGGCGACTGCGGCAAGGGCTTTAGCGCTGGACAACTGCATGCTGGCAAATCTGGCCTCTAAATAGTCTGAGTGAAATCAACCATATCTGCATGGGAGAACTCTCGCTGATCATGAAAATCCGGTCAAGACTGCTCCGCTGGTGTATCTGTAATCTGAATGGAATCAATCTCCACCCATGTTGCTAGCTCTATATGAATCAAACATGGAATCAACTCATCAAACTCCGCCCAATAAATATCTGACTCCGAGAGTTCTGAATCTGAATCAACAGAAATATCAATTGCCTCACTGTCCCCAATGCGGTCTACAGCCTCGTATGTGTCCTCTGCCAAGAGTATGCTCTCCAAGCTCTCCTCTGCTGGAATCTGAGTGTGAGAGGATGGCTCGCGGAATGAGGTTTGATCAAGAAAATTCGTCATATGTGATCACAAAATCGCACTCATGGTGGACGTCTCGCTCTGCCTCCGTCATCTGCTCTAAATCTCTAAGCTGCTCTGAGCATACTGAATCTCGTGTTGTAGTCTCATCGATCGTCTCTATTTGTATACTCTCTCCCTCAACGCGAAAGTATACCTTCCTGCTATCATGATCGGACACTGCCTTGGTTGAGGACAAGAACAAGCATCCTCCTAGAATAATGGGGGTATCGGTTGCAGACTCAGGGATCTCCATGTCCAACACAATGAAGTCCACGGGGAATTTCAGGACCTGAATTGTGATGACCACGTCCTTCAACAACCCCTTCGGCCTCTTGATAGATCTATCAGCAAACTAAAGGACTGTGCTGCTCTATTAAAGAGGGCTAAACTCCAATCAGTCAAGTAATGCTGCCGGAAGTAGGTTGATCGAAGAGTCGTTGTCTAATAGAGTCCGAGCGAACCTCTACTCATGGATGTGACATCTAACATAGGGAGCTCCTGCATCTGGCCTCTTCGCTGGCAGACGGTTCTGGATGGCGAAGCATGTGGCACGAGTGAGCAGATGTATCTATGAATGATGGTTCCTCCTCTTTTGACGAATAGTGGTCTTATCTCTAAGGTTCCTCTGGAAGAGGGGGATGTGCTCCAAGGCCTCCCGTAGAGTCAGCTGAATCTGAAATCTATCTATCATTTGCTGGATGAACTCTAGCTGCCGAGATTTTTTTGCATTTTCTTTTTTCGTCCCCTTAGCCAAGCGGAGTGCTTGGGGGGGCCCTCCTCTGATGGAGGGCTAGGAATGGGTTCCTGCTGCTGTGGTGAAACAGAATCCATACAAATATCTCCATGCATCGCAGATGGACTCGCAAATAAAAAACCCTTTCCTTAATTAGATTTTCCATAATAATCCTGAGATACAATAACAGAAGGAAATGTAACAGGGATAGAATGGGTGGCCTCAGTACCCCCCACAGCATCTGGACTTGTGGCATTAGCACCGCACTCTGGCTCAGCATCATCATCTCTAGTGGCATCAGCACCACCTCCTACATCTAGTGAAGTGACGGCCTCAGTACCGTCAGCTGGGTCTATACCCCTGGTGGCATCAGCACCACTGTCATCAACATCATCATTAGCGGCATCAGTACCGCTCCCCTCCTCATCTGGTGCTCCTGAGTCATGGTGTCGTCGCTCAGACAAGGCGCCTCCGGCTGGCATCCTACCGCTCCTAAGTGTAGCAAAGTCAGTATCAAAAGTGTATGCAGAAATATCACCAAGTGATTCACTAGGAGTGGTAATATCTGTAAACTCTACCTGCTCCGACTTCCTCTTCAGATTGTTCAGATTTTGCTCGATCTGGGTGGGTATGGAAGCCTTTCCTTTCACTTTCTCCCTCATCTCCTGACAGAACTCATCCATCTCCCGTCTGAAAGTAGCCTGCTGCTCGGAGACAAGGTAGGCTAAATCATCATGATCTAGGTTCTCATAGGCTAGCCCATGAGAACCGGACTGGTGACCTCTTTGGAAGTGAGGTTGCTGCTGCTGGGAAGGATGAGGGGTATACTGGTGAGAGAACTGCTGAGGCTACTGCCTCCACGGTTGTCCCTGCTGATAGGGATGAGAACCCTATTGGTAGCGTGACTGTGGCTGTGGCTGTGGGAACTAGGGTTGTTGTTGCTGCTGACTATACTACCCACCCTGAACTAGAGGCTGCTGCTGGGAAGAGGCACCTCCGGCTGACCAACGAAATCCAAGATGGTCTCGACAGATCCTAGGCTGAGGTCGGTTGTACCAAATCCCATTGGCATCCATCAACATCTCCTGCTTCTAAGGGGGTGGGGAAAGGACTGCCATGGGATGATCTTGATGATACACTACTATATGTGTGTCCTGAGAAGGTGGTGGCTGGAAGTATTGCTGTTGCAGCTACTGGAATGACTCTACCTGAACATGGTAAACCTGTCTGTACTGGCTGGAGTGCTGGGTCGAGTTTCTGCTGCTGGTATCAGCCCGTGACCTGAGACGAGGCTGAGAAGACGTCTGTGTCTCCTAGAGGCACATGATCTGGGTCTTCAGGTCACTTAGCGTCTGTGCCATCTGATCCATCTGTGACATACCTTGGCACTACTATTTCTCAATGAGCTCGATGCGGTCCAACTTCTTGCTATTGATCCTCATATCAGCAGCGATTTACTCTGCCTGTGCTTCGACTGCTAAAGAAGTAGATGGGCCTGCATCGATCTGTGCAATCCTCTGGTAAGGCGCATCCTGTGAATGGGGCTTCCCCTGGGTATATAATCGGGTCTGGGACATGACAATGTAATTCTCGGACATCTCCACATAGATAGCCCAGACCTGATCCTCATCCTTCGCAAACTAGGATCCCCTATAAGATGCGTTCACGAGCCCATGCAGCTCCGGTGTCAACATGCAAAAGAAACTCTACACTAAGTTGGGCTTGGATATGTCGTGATGTGGACACCAGTCTATAGGCTCTCTGAATTGGTCCTATTCTTCATGAAATTACTCGTTGGGAAGCATAGAGAAGTTGTTTATGAGGGCTTGCGCTGCATTCGTCCGGCTGAGTGGATAGTACTTATTCAAGTACTCGGTCTGGAGATGTTCCCATGTTGTCATGTATCTCCCTAAATGCTTCATCCAATAGGCTACTCTGTCGACGAGGGAGAATAGAAAAGCCATCATCTTGATGGTGTCCTCGTCCACGAATCGATCGTGGACCGTGCTACAGATCATCTCAAACTCCTGTAGATGGAGGTGCAGCTCCTCAGTGGCAAGCCCATGAAATCTGGGCAATAGCTGAATGGTATGAGGTGGGAGCTTAAAGTCTCCCAGAATAGCAGGTAGCTGAATCCATATGTGGGTCAGAATTGCACCAGGGTTGTGCAACTCTCTCATCGGACGTGCATGTGTTGCTCACTGTGTTGGCTCCTCTGGCTCTCCACCCTCAGGAATCTCTGGTCCTTCACCTCCACCGGCTCTATTCTGCTCTCTGTCCGCTCGCATCGGAGCCATATTCCAGCGCATATTGACCATGAAAGTCCCCTGATCTCTAATCTATCTCTACATGGTCTCCAGGGAGGCTAACAAGGTGTTGTTGATGGCACCATAATCAAGAACATATGTATGTGTCTGGCTGGGCCCATTAGTACGCTCCTCGCTGCTAGACATGGTCTCTATAAAGGAAAAAGACCAAAAACCAGCTACCGTCAAATGATCAAACATCTTTTGTCTCTGTTAGGGCACCTCAAGACTGGTAGAAGCGTGCTCAAAGGGGAAATAGGGCAATTCAGACTCGGGTTCGGAGAGCAGGTCTGGGCTATCACGAACCAACCTAGATGAGTGGACTGGAGTGCTCGAGAGCGGTGCAACCTGACGAGTCGCTAAATACGATAAATAATTAGGTCACGTTGTAATACGTGTACTTAGCGATTCGGTCAGAACCGAGAGAAGATCTCCGTGAAGAGTATCTCGGCTTTAATTTATATCCCGGCAAGTCCGGGGTCGAACATCGGGAGGCAAAGGAACAACTTGGGTTTAATTCAAGAACTTAGGTCTAGATTTCAGTGCGGTATTTTTATAATTTTTTTATGCAAGTAGAATGCCAAAAACAAATTGCGGGTGAATTACAACACTAAGAAAACATACAACAAGGCCAAATTAATTTTAATGGAAAAGAAGTCCTAATTAGCCAATTTGTATTTTTCCTAGAGTCCTAATCCAGAGATGAACACAAAACACATTTTTTTTAATTTTAGGGGTTAAAATGCAATAAATAAAAATGCACACTTTTTATAGGTTTCTTCGCAATTTCTCACACAAACAGTAATTAAAAATTATGAAAAAATTACTGGAATGAAAACATGATGTAAGGAAGCTACAGTAATATTTTTGGAATTTTTTGACAAAATATGAATTTTTTTATGTATTTTTTAGTGGAAATAGAGTGACAGTGAGTAATTAATTCCTAATTAATCCACGTTATCAAATTAATCAGAATGCGAATTATCTCAGAAAGATATTTAGATCTAGAATCCAGGAGAGTTGAAATTTCGCAAAAAGAATATACGGGGATTTAATTAAAAATCAAAAAACTAAAATCACTCTATAATTTATTTAAGGCACAAGACAACTCCATTTTGGATGAAATTTGGACAGTAAGTTAAGCAATCATCAAAGCATCAAATATAATTTTTGTGGAATTTTTAGAGCAACCGTGTGTTAGATATGAATTTAAGAGCACTGAGTAGGTAAAATATGCAAAGTTTCAGTTAATCAATTAAAATTAATTACCCACGAGTCACAAAAATATAAATAAATACCCACAATGTAGAGAATTAGTTGCTCAACTTGAAAACATTTTTCATTGAATATAAAGATGCATAACAGGTGTCCGAATTAAAGTGCAAACACAGGGGTGTTTGTGTAAAACTGAAATTAAAAATGCAATGCAAATGGTGCACAAGGTCTCTTTTACAATTATATAAACTATGCAGGAAACAAATGCAATTTTTACATTAAAAAAATGAATAAGAAAGAGACCTTCTTCGTTGAACGCAGGTGGGATGAACCCAAATGGGGTTTGAGGTCGGCGGCGGCTGAGGCGGAGGAGAGGCCGCTCGCGCGCGGCCGCACGGTGGAGGGGACGGCGAGGAGGTGTCGGCGGCGCTCTGGCGGAGAACGGGGGCCGGGGGGCTGAGGGCGGTGGCGCTGCGCGCTGGCGGGAGCTGCTACAGGTGCGCGGGTGGGACGGCGGAGAGGGCCGGTGACGGCTGCGCCGCACGCGCGGCGGTGAGAGGCAGCGAGCCGCGGGGCAGCCTGCGACGGCGGCGGGCGGCGTCGGCGGTGATGGTGGCTGAGGGAGATGCGGGGGCGGCGGCGGTGGGCTGGGGCCGCTGCTCCCTCTGTTGTCTTTTTTTTATTTTTTTTAATTTTTTTGAACTACTTTTTTTACTGCTGTAATAAAAAGGGTTTTTTTTGTTTTACTTTTTTTATATTTTTTAAATTTTGTTAATGCAGGGAATGAACATGATGGGGAGAAAAAAAATGTGATGATGGTAATATGATGGAGTAGAACAAATGGAAGATGATGTGTGGTGCTATGATGAACTAAAAAAATGCAAAAATGACAAGATGATAAAATGAAGGTAAAATTTACCTAAGATGAACGCGATCGCCTATGGAGTACTCTCGTGAGCACGGTATTCGCTCAAATCGCTGGCGTGCGATGAGTTCGAGTAGCGCGCGGTTGCGGCTGCGATGTTGGCCAAAAAACCAACTGATCACACCGGAGAAAGGGCTGTCGTCGCTCGACCGCGGTTGCGTCGCTGTCACCGATTCAACTCAGGGAACTAGGCTCTCCTCACATAAAGATGGATCAAAGGCAAATTGAGGAGGATGGAATGTATATAAAGAGATGGAAAAAATGGAAGTTAGAATTAAGATGGAGTGGGATGGAGGTTAATAAAATGGTGGAGTTGAATTAGAAGTTAGAAAAATGGTGGGGTTGAATGGAGGTTGGTGGTAGAATGAGTTGAATGGTGGTTATTGTAGAGAATGTATAATAAATAAATAAATGAAATAAAGTTGGCTACTTTAATTACAATAGAATAAAAAATAAGAAAATAAATAGTGGAGAATTTACAAGGGAAGACAAACAACATGTACATAATTTTTTTACTTTTCTAATATGTATTTTTTGTCTTTTTAATAAGAGATATTTACAACAGAAAAATACTATAAAATAATATAATTAAAATACAAAATAATCATGATATTTTTTGTATTTTTAGTAATTATGAACGATACAATAAAAATTAAAGAAAGAATGAATATATACAAGGTATACAATGTACATGTAGGTCCCAAAACTCAACTTTTGCAAATGAGCTCCGATTTTAATGAGACCACTTCCGTTGGATAGATAATTATCTCTTGAACTTTAAAAGTGAGTTTGGTGAATTTGGAGTTCATACGGAGCGAGAATTTAGCTTGGAAGTTGGTCTTTATAGCTTTTTCCCATTGGGATCTAGGAGTATTTATTTGAGGTAAAATTTGTTTTGTATTTTTGTATTTTTATATACATTGATATGAACATGTTGGATAAAGAATTAGCCAAAAAGGAGTTGATATGAAATTATTAAAAATACATAAAGTTTTGGGCTATTTACATGTATAAAACTCCTTTGATTTTGCGGCTTTTTATGTGTAATTTATTTTGTACAATCTAATGTACAATAATTAATGAGTTTTATTTACAAGCGTCATTTTGCTAATTTATTGATTTTATGGACATTTTTCTGGGATTTTACTCGGAGATTTTGCTAAGATCAATATATTGAGATGATGAATCGTGGATTCATCACCCCCCTATACTTAAACTTTGCTAGTCCTCGAGCAAATAAAGAATGAATACGTTGGGTTAACCCCTGACTGTGCATGTGAAAACAAGACTTGATCTATTCAAGAACTCTCGATTTTAGAAATCCTAAAATTCTAAGCTGAACCAAGCTCTAGTCAAAAGGTATCCAATTTCCCTAATCATCAGACTCTCTTTGTATACATATATAGTAGGGATATGACTTTAAGTGTTGACCGCAGTTACAAGAGTAGAGTCACAACGTCACCCAAGGTTCCAGTCTAAGAGACTCTCCTAAGGACCCGATCCTCGACACTAGGGAATAAACCGTTTCTTGCATCCAATCCTCTGTATCTTTAGTTGTCAGACTTAAAAGTGTAAATGGAAGGCCAGTTGATGGAGGGCATAGGATTGTGTCATTTCTTCTCTCCCTCTCATTGGAACAAGGATCCTCTCGAGTGCCTTATTACTCAACGCATTTTTTTGGTGTTGATCAGTGCGTCCATCAAGAGAAGTTGGAGCCGTCTGCACTTGTTTTCCTGGGAGTACACCGGGGTGTGTCTTTTTTGAGTATCTATTATACCTTCTACACCCAGACTTGTAGCATTTACGATGCAGAGCCCTTTTTTGGTGCAAGCCCGACTCCTGGTCCTAATAGCGGTGGTCCAAGTGGACACTTTTGAAATGGTTGGGAGCGCTCGCCTTTGGTGGAAGCTCTTTTGATAATTGACTTTGTATGGAATGAGAGCTTTTCTTTGACATTTCATTGGTTTGTAGTATTTTTGGCTAGCTCCACTGCTTTTACCAAGAGTTGGCGCACACTGATCAACATTTTTTTATTTCATCACACCCTGGCACATAGGTAAATATCAAGAGATAGTACAAGAACCATGTTCTCATACTGGCTAAAGATGCTGACACTCAGGTTTCATGAAGCCTTCATTGATTTTATCCCATCCTCGAGCATCATCAAATCAAGTCCAAACTCAAATCCCTCATCCCAGATCCTCAAGTGAAATTTCAACTCATCTCATCATAACTGCAGTCGTGTATGTGAGGTGCTGATCATATTCTTAAGGTAGAGACTAAGCATGCAATATAGCACACAAATCCTTCAAAGTAGGGAAATGTGAATAATTAAGTCAAAGACCCTAACGACTAAGGCTGATTAACTCAAAATCTCAAGATCCCATAAACCAAGTGTTCTTGAACATCACTAGTCTTGTGTGAAAGTGAATGTGTCAGGGGTTAAACCAACTTATTAGTTAGTTTTTTTAGTTTTAGTTTTTTTAATGATTTTTTTAAGTTTTAGAAAAAGTTTTTTTGACAAACAAAGGCAAAGAAGTTTTTTTTAGAAAAGTTTTGCTCTTTTTTTTTCAAGAGTTTTTTTTTGTGTAAGAAAAAGGTTTTTTTTTGAAAAGTTTTTTTTGAAAAAATATAGGTAAATAAGAAAGGACACATTTTTTGGAAAAATTTTTTAGAGCAAATAAGAAAAGAGAACAAAAACAAAAAAAAATTCTTCGTCTTCCTTTCTCTTCTTTTTTTTTTGAAAAAGTTTTTTTTACCCACCCCATAATTATTATATAATATATACAAAAATACGTGAAAGTACGAGCTATGGGTAAAGTATATATGTAATATATACACGCCCCCCCTATACTTAGCCTGTGTTATGTCCTCATGGCACTAGAAGCGAGAAAAAGATATAGCTCGTGCTAAGCGTAGGATGGCTAAAATAATAAATAGTATAGAAGTCGATCCGCCCCCCCTATACTTAGGCTTTGGACAACCTATGTGTAGAAGAAGAGCAAAAATGGGGAGGACGAGGTCAAGAGGAGAAATGGATGACTATGTACACATGGCGGCATCGGCTCCCCCTCTACTTAGGATCTTGGTAAGCCTAAGTATAGGACAAGAGTAAGTGTAAGAACCGATGTGATCTGGAGAATATACAAAGAAGGGCGAATGTACAAGAGGAATGAATCTTCTAAGATGTTGAATCTTGATGCTGCATCTTCATGATGAGTAATGTGATGTATCTGCTATGTGCTCGCTCTACATGAAGTTGATGACCTCGACTTGGACTAACTGCTCTTTTGAATCCACAAAATGCTTCAACAGTTGTCCATTTACCAAATGAGACTGTGCACCATTTGTGAGATCAGCTATCTCTACACTTCCATTCTCGTGCACTTTCTTAACAACAAAGGGACCCGTCCATTTAGATTTGAGCTTCCCATGGAACATCTTCAACCTGGCATTGAACAACCATACCTTTTGTCCAGGGACAAAGTCTTTGCACCTAATGTGTTGATCATGCCATCTCTTTACTGTGTCCTTATAAATCAAACTGTTGTCAAATGCCCTGTTTCGGATTTCCACGAGCTCGTTCAAGTTCAAGTCTCGACAAAGCTTCCCTAGGTGACAACTCCAGTTAATCTTCTTAATTGCCCATTCGGATTTATGAATCAATTCTGCGGGCAAATGGCATGGCTTGCCATAGATCATTCTAAATGGTGAAGTACCCAATGGTGTCTTGTAGGCTGGGTCCTATAGGCCCACAGAACTTGGTCCAAAAGCTGAGACCAGTTCTTCCTATCGGGACGAACCAATTTCTGCAAAATACACTTCACCTCTCTGTTCGAAACCTCTGCCATGCCGTTGGACTGTGGGTGGTAAGGACTAGTAACTCTATGCTCAAATCCATAGTCCTTAGCTAAAGATCTCATATCTCGGTTCACAAAATGGCTACCCCCATCAGATATCAAAACTTTTGGCACCCCGAACCTAGCAATAATATGATCTCTCACAAACTTACAGACAATCTTGTTGTCTGTGGTTCGGGTTGGGATAGCCTCCACCCACCTAGATAAATAGTCAACCGCCAACAATATGTACTCATGTCCTTGGCTGTTGGGAAAGGGACCCATAAAATCTATGCCCCATGCATCAAAAACATCACAAATAATCATCGGTTGCATGGGCATCTCATCTCTCTGTCCAACTGTCCCTCCCATCCTTTGACAGATAGGGCACGACCGTACAAAATCAATAGCATCTCTAAACAAGGTCGGCCAATACAATCCACATTGAAGTACTTTGTGAGCGGTTCTCTTTCCCGAATGGTGCCCTCCAGCCTCAAGTGAATGACAATATGTGAGGACACTATGGTATTCCTCCTGAGGAATACACCTTCTCCAAACACAATCCGATCCTTCGAAGAAAAGGAAAGGATCGTCCCAGTGGTATCTCCTCGAATCCGACTTCAGTCGGTCAATACTTCTCCTAGTCCAACCATGGGGAACCTGCTTGGAGACAAGATAGTTCACCATGTTGGCATACCACGGGAGTGAGTCAATAACACAAATTGACTCATCTGGGAAGGTCTCTCTAATCCGCTCATAATCAGGAGAATCCTTAAGTTCAATCCGAGAAAGGTGATCAGCCACGACATTCTTCACTCCAGGTTTATCTTTTATCTCCAAATCAAATTCCTGGATGAGTAAAATCCACCTAAGAAGACGCACCTTCGCGTCCTTGTTTTCCATTAAATATCGAATGGCTGTGTGATCTGTATAAATTGTCACCTTAGAGCCCAAAATATATGATCTGAACTTCTCGAGGGCCCATACTACTGCGAGCATTTCCTTTTCGGTCACTGTGTAATTCTTCTGTGTAGGATCTAAAACTTTGCTCGCATAATGAATCGCAAACGGAATCCCCTCTCGCCGTTGTCCTAACATAGCTCCTATAGCAAAATCTGAAGCATCAATCATGATCTCAAAGGGGAGAGACCAGTCAGGAGCTTGTAGGATAGGCGAGGCACAAATCTTCCTCTTCAAGAGCTCAAAGGCCTCCAGACACCTGTGATCTACAATGAACTCTGTGTCTTTTCCTAAGAGCTCAGTCAGTGGGCGGGCGATCTTTGAAAAATCCTGAATGAATCTCCTATAGAATCCAACATGCCCTAAAAATGACCGCACTGACTTCACGTTGGTAGGTGGTTCGAGTTTCTTGATCACCTCCACCTTGGCAGGGTCAACCTCCATTCCCCTTTTGGAGATGACATGCCCCAACACGATACCCTCCGTCAACATAAAGTGACTCTTCTCCCAGGAGAGTACCAGATTCACCTCTCTACACCTCGTGAGGACTCGGTCCAAGTGCGCTAAACATGTATCAAAAGAATCACCATGGACCGAGAAGTCATCCATGAACACTTCCAGGAAATCTCCCACCATTTCGGCAAATATGGCTATCATGCACCGCTGAAATGTGCCCGGGGCTTTGCAGAGCCCGAATGGCATGCGCCTTAAAGCATAAGTGCCGAATGGACATGTGAATGTGGTCTTTTCCTGGTCCTTAGGGGCAATGGCCACCTGGTTGTAGCCTGAGTACCCGTCAAGAAAACAGAAGAACTCTTTCCCTGCAAGTCTCTCCAAGATCTGATCAATAAAAGGCAAGGGAAAGTGATCTTTCTTGGTCGCGGCATTCTGGCGCCTGTAGTCAACACAGACACGCCACGACGTAGGTACTCGTGTCGCAATCTCTACCCCCTCCTCGTTGGTGACCATCTGAATTCCCGACTTCTTCGGGACAACATGAAGTGGGGCCACCCACTTGGAGTCAGAAATAGGGTATATAAACCCTGCTTTGCACCATTTCTCAATCTCTTCCCTCACCACTTCCCGTAGATTGGGGTTGTCTCCTTTGGAACTCATGGGAAGGTCTCACATTATCCTCAGTAAAAATGTGGTGCGAGCAGAGAGCGGGGTTGATGCCCACGAGATCCGACACTGTCCAGCCTATTGCTTTGCGGTTCCTCTCTAAGACCTCTAACAACCTAGACTCCTGTTCTAAAGTCAAGTTTGAGTTAATGATGACAGGATATCTCTCTTTGGGTCCCGCAAGAAAGGCATACTTAAGTGTAGGAGGTAGTGATTTCAGTTCTGGCAATGTGGTATCATCAAGCAGATCTGGCTGAACTGAATCTGAATCTGGTTCCGTGCTGCATGAAGGTGGGCTAAGCTGAGTAGTACTCGCCACCAAAGCAGAAGTATCGGGAGTCGGATCGTCAAAAGTATCCAAACAATCGGCAAAAGCCACGTCCGACTCGTCATCTATGTCCCATGATTGTTCCGAAGAGGATGGAACTGACAGATCCGGATGGATCTCTCAGTCATCATGAGAATAGGTTGATGCATCTCTAGCAAGATCAGACAACACCTGGCAAACTGCATCATGCACTATATCCTCTCCAGATGAAAGGGTCTTGCTCTGTCCTGAAGGAATCTGTCCCCAAATCCCAACTGTGCTAATCATACTGCAATCTGCCTCTGAAGATGAGTACTCTGTACTACTCTCTGAATCGGGCCGCTGACACTTGGTTTGCTTCATCTCAAGGTTCACCTCTCCGCTTGGAGAACGAAACTTCATCATTCCCGTACCATAATCGAAAGCTGCGCCTGCGGTCCTAAGGAAGGGCCGTCCGAGAATGATCTGAGATTCTGTCCAATGATTGGGGGTCTCCATGTCCAAGACTGTGAAGTCAACCTGATAGTTCTGCCCCTCAATCGAGATAACGACGTTCTTCACTTCTCCCTTAGGTCTCTTCATTGAACGATCTGTGAATTGGAGTAAAGCTCTAGATTTGCAAAGTGGTCCCAACTCCAATTTCTGGTATAATGCTAAGGGAAGTAAGTTGATTGAAGAACCGTTATCTAAGAGTGTGCGTGCAAACGCAATGTCGTCAATACGACTCTCCACATAATGAGCACCCATGTCTCTCTTTTTCTTTGGCAGAGTCTGATTCTTGAGACAATAGGTTGTGGCTACTGATAAGACATGTGTCTTTATATTTCGGTTATCTTTCTTCCTGCTAACCCTTCTAGGTGTGCATCTCACCTTAAGGTATTTTTGGAAGGCAGGATGGTTAGCCACATATTCATCAAATGGCACCTTGACTGTGATGTTTTCTTTACAAAACCGTGCCATATCGGGGTCATCTTTCTGAATCTTTTTGATGCGCTTTCCTGCCGTAAGAGCACGGGGGAAAGGGATGGAAGCCAGAGAAACTGAAGATGAAGTGTCTGAATCATGAACTGAAAGATCATTCTTTGCATTAACGGAAACAAAGTTCTTCATACAAGAATCTTTTTGATGCAACATGGACTCAAAGTCTAAACTATCTACTGCAGGTTGTGGAATAGAAGCTGGAGTGGTATCCGCCACAACCGGAGATGCAAGGTCCTCCGTAGACTCAGAAGTGTATCCATGCTGCCGATGCTGCATACGTACTCTCCTTCTCCTCTCGGCTCCCTGAGTAGAAATCCTCGAATGATGTTGATGGGGCTCCAAAATATGATGCCTCTCCTCCACGTCCTCTGAAGACTCCTCAGGTAGAGCTCCAGAGATGCCCCTCCTCGTGTCCCTCTCCCGGTCAGGTACGGTCACGGTCCTTCCGCTCCTGAGTGACATGTGGTTAGCCTCGTCACACGAAAGAATCTCATGTTCAGATCTAGGAGATGCTGAATAGTATACCTAACCAAAGTGCTGCTGAGAACTAGATCTGTTCAGGCTATTGGGGTTAGCCTGAACTTGGGCTGGGATAGAGGTAGAGGGTGCAGTCTGCTCGTCTCGCCATCTGGACAGGCGGTTGACATCCACCCGTAAGTCTTGAATCTCGTTCCTGTAGGAACGTAGCTCGTCGAGTATCTACTGCTGAATATCCACGGGACTAGACGAAGAAGGAAGTGGATAAGACTGGGAAGAAGAACGGGAAGACTGGCCCTGCTGGCCAGAGTACTGCCTCTGCTGCTGCTGCTGGGGTGGCTGGAATCCAGGGCTCTGCTGTGAAGGAGGTGGTGCGGAGGTGAATGCGGTGTTGTGAAAGGTCGGGGGACGTTGGTAGGTCTGTCGGTCTCCCGTACTTCCCTGCCTGGCAGGGTCCTGAGTATACCATACTCCATTCACCTCCCAAACCAGTGGAGGTTCCTCCTGAACTGTCTCTGCTAATGGAGGTGGCTGCTGGAAAGAGTGGGTGTAGGATGGGTCCTGCTCCCACGGCTGGGGTTGCCCTGACACCAACTGCTCCTGAACATGGTGAACTCGGTATACGGGAGCAGAGGGTGCAGTCACGGCAGGTATCTTTATCTTAGATACCTTCTCAGTCAACTCCTCCATCTATTTTGGAAGTTTGGAGACACTCCGATCTAACTCATCAATCCTCCTGTCGATCCTCTCGACTACAGTAAGCTTGTCAGCAAGAAGTCCCATGCTAGGGATCACGTCCTGAGAGAGATCAACTACAACTGATTTTCCCCGTCCAAATGAGAGTGAACTGGGGGATGGTGTATAGGCCCTGCTGGCCATCTGTGAGCGGCTAGTTTCAGCCATTTGCTCGAATACCCTCCAGACGGTATCCGCTCCTCGTGATGTATAGCTGCCTCCACAGGCAGCGCTCACTAAACCCTGCATCTCAGGGTTGAGACCAGTGAAGAAGGATTGGACCAAGATATTGTCATCTAATCCATGACAAGGACACTTTTGCAGGATGTCCTTGAATCTTTCCCAAGCATCACAGAAGGCTTCATGGGGTAACTGGGAAAAACTCGTAATTCGCGTCCTCATCATGTTAGTTCTACTCAACGGGTAGAACTTCTTTAGGAATGGGTCCTTGAACTGGGCATAAGTGGTGATGATGATTCCAAGATTCTTCACCCAGTAATCGGCTTTTCCACCCAAGGCAAATGGAAGGGCTTTGAGCCTAATATAATCCTGGCTAACATTATTATGTTTGAGGTTAGCACAGATGAGCTCAAAGTCCCTTAGGAATGCATATGGCTCCTCAGAAGCATTCCCATCAAAATGTGGCAGCAGGTTCAGAAAATGCAGCTTCAACTCAAAGTCAACAGTGGGTTCGGTCGGACTCAAATAGTTATGAATTTGATATTGTCCGGGGTTGTATGCCGCATCCATTGGTAGTTGGACCCCAACATTTAACTGTCCTAACTGAGCTCTCAGTAATGCTTGTTGCTGCTCAGATGCAGCTAATCTGGCAAGTATCATTTTCATTGGGTCTTCATTGTTCTCTTCTTCCTCTTCTTTCTTCTTTGGAGGCATTTTACTTGTGTCTTCTATATGGCCTGAATCAGCAATGTGTTCTTGATTAGAAGAGGATTTATGAATCAAGATATTCTCATCAAGGCGAAGGTCTTCCTCGGTGAGGTGGGAAGAGAGAAAGGGAATGGTTTGAGAGTAACCATCCAGAGAGTGGGTGATCCTGGGCTCAAGAGGGTCATGAGTCCAGGTTGGTCCACGTTGCGCATGGACCTGTGAAGACATACTTCTTGAAGGGTTCAACGGGAAATTCGCAAGGTCCGAATAATTATCCCCCCAATCAGTCATCTTCGATGTCAAAAGAACCGATTAGAACACGATATTTCAATGAGGTGCTAGTTCTACGGTGCACGTAAATGTGCGGAGTAAACTCACACAATACAAACACAATTCAAACCCTCGGTTTCACCAACTCAACACGTGAGGACCGTAAGAGTTCGGCCGAATTATCTTGTCAATTTTAGTTGGTGAGAATACAATCTTGGAAAGATTAACGAGCTGTTAGGTCCCCGTATTTTCCTACAGACTGACCCAGTTCTTACGACTAGTGTCGCCTGAAAATAAAGAACCAGTAGTAAGTAAGAAATCCAGACTTGGCTCTATCCTAGGGTCGTCTCTCTCTCACTTGCAAGTAAAACAAACAATGAGGGCTTTATGCACCCGAGAACAAGGGTTCTTTTTATTCCAATTAATTAGATCGACCTGCTCAATTCAGTCCCAATTTTAGAGTTAGGTTATCACTTGAAATTTATTTGAACACACAAGCACGTCTACCGTTCAGTCCCAATTTCCTTTTGACCTTAAGTTGTAAAACAAGAGGGGAATCGGAAATCAGAATGCAAACGAGAAACTATGATGCATGCTCAGTAGAAGTTATACTTACAGTGAATCCCAGCACTCTTCATGCGTTATGCAGAACAGAATTTTTAAATGTTACACTAAATGCATGCAGATCGAGAAAAACCGCACCTAAACAGTATACTATTAGCGGGGAAGAATTGATTGTATTTGAGCTAAGTAGTACGTGTCTATGTGCGTCTCATTATGAATCTTATAAAATATGTGAATCTTCTAAGATATGTGTGGCCTAACTTACGATGGGCACAAACAAATTTGATTCTAAGCTACCGTGTGCCTAATCCTTAGTTTCGCCACTCAAGTCGAGCGCCACCCTCACCGGAGAGTGAAACAGGTCTCGACACACCACAAATAAAGTCCAAGTCTTTTTTACACACGCGAGCTCTCAAACAAGAGCCGCTATAAAGGAGCAACTACCTAAATAATTACAACAATTTACAAAAATTCTCTCGAAGATAAATAAATTCTCCAAGCTCTTCAGCAGTCGGCGCGCGTCGCGTCCGTCGACCTCCGATGCACTCCAAGTCCACCGGGCCCTCACAAGGAAAATTGAGATCTATATTAGAGAGATAAACAACAAGATATATACAAAAATATGAAGAGAAATAATTGAAAGGAAATGGATTAATTACAAGTGGCTCGGGGGTCAGACTACCCGAGAAAGCGAAATTCTAAATCCAAATTTTTAAACTAATCCCTAAGCCGTTTGCCTCCCCGGCAACGGCGCCATCTGACGGGTCGCTAAATACGATAAATAATTAGGTCACGTTGTAATACGTGTACTTAGCGATTCGGTCAGAACCGAGAGAAGATCTCCGTGAAGAGTATCTCGGCTTTAATTTATATCCCGGCAAGTCCGGGGTCGAACACAGGGAGGCAAAGGAACAACTTGGGTTTAATTCAAGAACTTAGGTCTAGATTTCAGTGCGGTATTTTTATAATTTTTTTATGCAAGTAGAATGCCAAAAACAAATTGCGGGTGAATTACAACACTAAGAAAACATACAACAAGGCCAAATTAATTTTAATGGAAAAGAAGTCCTAATTAGCCAATTCGTATTTTTCCTAGAGTCCTAATCCAGAGATGAACACAAAACACATTTTTTTAAAATTTTAGGGGTTAAAATGCAATAAATAAAAATGCACACTATTTATAGGTTTCTTCGCAATTTCTCACACAAACAGTAATTAAAAATTATGAAAAAATTACTGGAATGCAAACATGATACAAGGAAGCTACAGTAATATTTTTGGAATTTTTTGACAAAATATGAATTTTTTATGTATTTTTTAGTGGAAACAGAGTGACAGTGAGTAATTAATTCCTAATTAATCCACGTTATCAAATTAATCAGAATGCGAATTATCTCAGAAAGATATTTAGATCTAGAATCCAGGAGAGTTGAAATTTCGCAAAAAGAATATACGGGGATTTAATTAAAAATCAAAAAACTAAAATCAATCTACAATTTATTTAAGGCTCCATTTTGGATGAAATTTGGATAGTAAGTTAAGCACTCATCAAAGCATCAAATATAATTTTTGTGGAATTTTTAGAGCAACCGTGTGTTAGATATGAATTTAAGAGCACTGAGTAGGTAAAATATGCAAAGTTTCAGTTAATCAATTATAATTAATTACCCACGAGTCACAAAAATATAAATAAATACCCACAATGTAGAGAATTAGTTGCTCAACATGAAAACATTTTTCATTGAATATAAAGATGCATAACATGTGTCCGAATTAAAGTGCAAACACAAGGGTTTTTTGTGCAAAACTGAAATTAAAAATGCAATGCAAATGGTGCACAAGGTCTCTTTTACAATTATATAAACTATGCAAGAAACAAATGCAATTTTTACATTAAAAAAATGAACAAGAAAGAGACCTTCTTCGTTGGACGCAGGTGGGATGAACCCAAATGGGGTTTGAGGTCGGCGGCGGCTGAGGCGGAGGAGAGGCCGCTCGCGCGCAGCCCGCGACGGCGGCGGGCGACGTCGGCGGTGATGGTGGCTGAGGGAGATGGGGGGGCGGCGGCGGTGGGCTGGGGTCGCTGCTCCCTCTGTTGTCTTTTTTTATTTTTTTTTATTTTTTTTGAACTACTTTTTTTACTGTTGTAATAAAAAGGGTTTTTTTGTTTTACTTTTTTTATATTTTTTTAATTTTGTTAATGCAGGGAATGAACATGATGGGGAGAAAAAAAATGTGATGATGGTAATATGATGGAGTAGAACAAATGGAAGATGATGTGTGGTGCTATGATGAACTAAAAAAATGCAAAAATGGCATGATGATAAAATGAAGGTAAAATTTACCTAAGATGAACGCGATCGCCTATGGAGTGCTCTCGTGAGCACGGTCTTCGCTCAAATCGCCGGCGTGCGATGAGCTCGAGCAGCGCGCGGTTGCGGTTGCGATGTTAGCCAAAAAACCAACGGATCACACCGGAGAAAGGGCCGTCGTCGCTCGACCGCGGTTGCGTCGCTGTCACCGATTCAACTCAGGGAACTAGGCTCTCCTCACATAAAGATGGATCAAAGGCAAATTGAGGAGGATGGAATGTATATAAAGAGATGGAAAAAATGGAAGTTAGAATTAAGATGGAGTGGGATGGAGGTTAATAAAATGGTGGAGTTGAATTAGAAGTTAGAAAAATGGTGGGGTTGAATGGAGGTTGGTGGTAGAATGAGTTGAATGGTGGTTATTGTAGAGAACGTATAATAAATAAATAAATGAAATAAAGTTGGCTACTTTAATTACAATAGAATAAAAAATAAGAAAATAAATAGTGGAGAATTTACAAGGGAAGACAAACAACATGTACATATTTTTTTTACTTTTCTAATATGTATTTTTTTTGTCTTTTTAATAAGAGATATTTACAACAGAAAAATACTATAAAATAATATAATTAAAATACAAAACAATCATGATATTTTTTGTATTTTTAGTAATTATGAACGATACAATAAAAATTAAAGAAAGAATGAATATATACAAGGTATACAATGTACATCTAGGTCCCAAAACTCAACTTTTGCAAATGAGCTCCGATTTTAATGAAACCACTTCCGTTGGATAGATAATTATCTAACTTGAACTTTAAAAGTGAGTTTGTGAATTTGGAGTTCATACGGAGCGGGAATTTAGCTTGGAAGTTGATCTTTACAGCTTTTTCCCATTGGGATCTAGGAGTATTTATTTGAGGTAAAATTTGTTTTGTATTTTTGTATTTTTATATACATTGATATGAACATGTTGGATAAAGAATTAGCCAAAAAGGAGTTGATATGAAATTATTAAAAATACATAAAGTTTTGGGCTATTTACATGTATAAAACTCCTTTGATTTTGCGGCTTTTTATGTGTAATTGATTTTGTACAATCTAATGTACAATAATTAGTGAGTTTTATTTACAAGAGTCATTTTGTTAATTTATTGATTTTATGGACATTTTTCTGGGATTTTACTCGGAGATTCTGCTAAGATCAATATATTGAGATGATGAATCGTGGATTCATCACAACCATAGGTTGTCTAAGGGATCTCCGGTCCATCATCGTGATGTGGAGAGTGAAGGTGGATGAGATCTTGAAAACACACAAGATCGGGAAAACAAACCTCCAATTCACCTATTCACGCCGAGCTGATGACTGTAAAGGTTCGATCTTTTATCTTGTCGATTTTATTTTGGTGATAGAATAGTCTATCAAGGCGATTAAGCGAGCTAGTAGGAACCTAATGCTCTTAACAGATTGTCCCGTATAAAAGGCAGGTAGTATGCTAAGAGTTCGGGTATGGCTCTATCCTAGTGTGTGATTCACTTTCTTGCTCATCCAAACCAAAGAAGGAGGGAATTGCTCTCCCAAGATAAATTTTTCAATGAGGTGTCTTTTAGGGTCAAGTGTGTTTAGCAGTCCCAATTTTTTAGTTTTTCTTTTTAGATCTTTTTCAAGCAAACAACGTCTAACGAATTTTCTGATTCTCCTTATTATTTTAAGTCCGAAATAGAGGGAGAAGTCGAAAAAGCCGATGCGCGATCAAACACAATGATGCATGCGGAGTAAGAATTGCGTACCTGACTCCAACTCTCTACATGCAGGGTGATCCACACATAAATTTAAAGACAGAATTAAAACTACTTATATGATGCAAGAAGTAATCGGCCTTAGATGAAGCACTTTCTACACGAGAATAATAGTAGCTAGCCAATCAGACTAAGTCCGAAGTCCAATCTTGGGAACAACTCGGTGCCCGCCACAACGGGTCCTGCCAGCGTTGTATGTGGTTCCTCATGGCATGTGGACTCGAGCCTAATTAAAATAACATTTTCTTGTGATTTAATTAATGAGGTCCAATTAATCGATCTATAGATGCATGCAAATAATTAGGGTTGGGCCTTAATTAATTACGTCACAATCAAGGAAAATCCTAAGTCTAGGGGCCAAAATCTTCGAAAATAAGACATGAAGTAAATGTGGTAGAAACAAAACCGATGAAAACCACGGTGAGGTACCCCGAGCACACCGATGCTCAGCAAAATAGACCCCGATAAGTCAAGTGTCCAAAGTCCAAGTCTCTGTATTATCACAATAATGATAATAAAAGTCCTAAACTACTCATATCTATGCAGTCTTCTGCTCCCGCTCCCCTACGCTCTCCTGCAGATCGATGGAGAAATGAGTCGCCTTCGCTTTGCTCGGGTGTGCCGGTGATGAATCCCAATTCATTACTCTTTATTCCTTTATTTTAGCTAGAAACTTGAGCAAAATACCCTGTAAATAGGAGTAAATATCATAAATTGCCAAAACACATGCATCATGTAAATATGCATAATTAGCATGTTTTATGCAAAATAAAGGAATATAGAACCACAAGAAAAAGAGGGAAATATTTAGAATAAATATTGAGTGACCTAATCCCAAGGGAGGGCCCAACATGGGCCTCAACGCAAAAGAGCCCAAGTAGAGAGAGATAAGGTCATTCATACATGTACATACCCCTATATATTTAAATAAATTTATTTCCCTCAAAATAAAAATTAAAAAGTGTTTCCTATATTGTGTACATATTTGTAAAAATAAAACTAAACTAAAAATGAGAAAAACAACATAAAAATAAAAATAAATAAAACCTCACTCATGAGTGTATGTAGACCATGTATATAAAATAACATACCTATTTATTTTCTCATTGTATATAATTAATAAAAATCCAATAAAAATATTTCTATATTCCATATTTCATGATGTAAATAAGTAAAATAAAAATCAGAAAAATAAAAATAAAATAAAAGGAATAAGAATAAATTTCTACCTTGTACATATACCATGTAAATACTTATATAGATACCTATTTATTTAACTAATGTAAATATATAATAAAAATAAAATAAAAATACCTTTTTATTCCAAATTTTATGTTGTAAATAAATAAAATATAAAATTGGAATAATTGTATAAAAATAAACAATTAAAAATAAAAATTAAAAATACATATATGTATATACCTATATATAATAACATAATGTAAATACATAAATTACTTTTCAAAAAAATAAATAAAAATAACTAAAAGAATAATTTGAAAATAAATAAACATTTTTTATGTTTTAACTTTTTTGAAATAAAATCATTTACTAATTTAAAATGAATTTTCAATTAATTAATAATTGGCGGCCTCCCATTGGTCCATGGGGGATGTTCACCCCCGGTCAACTCTCCCCTCGGACCTCTTCTTCGCGGATCCGTGCGCCGACCCGACTTCTTCCAATTTCATGCCATGATCTGCCACCCATCTCCTCAAACCCCGGGTTCCGATCTTCCAGGAGAGATCCGTGATCACGCCCGGCTATCCTCTTAGGGATCCGCTCCTTGGATTGCGTGCTCCACGACCATCTTGTCGGACCCTTCACCATATTTAACCAAAACCCCAGCCGCATTCCATGCCATCTTTGGCCTTCCCCCTCATCGTCAGTGAGCTCCTCTCCCTCGCCTGAGTGACAGTCATGCGGAGGAGGGTTGCAGCAAGGCCCGGGCAGCCGGGAACCACTGATCCGGCGACGATCATCGTTGTGCGCTACCGCGAGGTGCACCAAGCCTCGGGACCTGACAAACCCTTGAGGCAATGACCCCCGGAGCTTCTTGAGCTCCAACCCAGTCAACTTCAGCCACCCATTAGGTTAGATCTTCTTTAGCTTCGATTAATTTTAGGATTTTTAGATTTGCGTCGCCGACCTTCGCCGGCCAACTCACTCCGCTCGGACCACCCTTCTGCCATTCTGACCACGCTACCACCTTCATCAGTCTCCTCTCCACCTGTTGCGCCCCTTCATTCCCCCTGGCTCGCCCCGAAGCAGGGTTATCATCCTCCTCCGCCACTGCTTCACCGGAGGACTCCACACCGCCTCACGCTTCACCTTCCTCGTGCTCTAACGGGTCGAGGCAATTTGCCTCGACCCCGTGGTTCACTTGTGCAGGTCAACACGCCAAAGGGACCTCATCTGGAGGTCCAACTCGAAGGCACAGGCAGTCCCAGGTGCATTGCTTCGCCGGAGCTATCTAGACGCGTTTGGACTCGCAGGAGCTACCTAGCCGCTGCGGATCGTCGTCAGGAACATTTCACCCAACATAGCAGCTTCAGAGGACCTCTCCACTGCGAGTATCGAGCCGGCGAACTCCGCCGGTGAGCCATTCTTGGGGGAGGTTCAGCCACCGTCCGATTGTGCCCCCTCGCCAAGTTCCGATCTCGATCGTCCATCTGCGAGGAGCGAGCAGCCATCGGATCGCCATCAGGAGCTCATCTGGAGCATCCATCGACGAAGAGGCGTGCATGCATCTCAGCCCTTCGATCCTCCACGTGGCGCCTTCTCGTCCGTCCGATAATAAAGGGGTAAATTGCATTTAGGCCCCCTCCTTTTCCTGCATTAATAGCATAGTCCTGTAATTATTTTATTCCGTTATTTTTTTTGGAATATTTGCACATCAGACATCTATGTTTCTTGTATTCGCATTTCAGTCCCTGTGTGTGTGAGCCACGTGCATCGACACGTGAGGTCTTTGGTTATTTGTACTTTCATCTTATAGTTATGGAATACTACTTATTACATTTTTAAATAGGATTTACAACCATACCCCTTCGTGTCTGAACCACGTGCTTTGCGCGTGCATTTGTGGACTTTTTGCATAAGGACCCCTGGACTTTCTTATTTTGTTACCGTTAGGTCCTTGAACTGTGTTTTCTTTGCATTTAGGTCTCTGTGTACTGTGTGCCTTGTTTTAATTGAATAAAATAGCAAATTAAATCCAAATTAGGTGAAATTTGGATGCGTAGCTCCTGCCACTGTGTAAAAATTTCCCTAAATTTTTAGAACATTTTTTAGTCTTTTTGATATTTTTAAAAATTCAAAAATAGTGATGTTTGCTACTGTCTGACTTAGAAAATCAAAGAAAAATATAAAACTCCTTTAAAAATTCTAAAAAAAAGGGTTAGTTAGTTTTAGTATCTTTGAATTTCTGTCAAATTTTCGTGCTTTTTGGATTTATAAAAACCTTAAAAATTGCAAAACTCTAAAAAACTCATAAAAATTCTAAAAAATTCTATAAGAATTCAAAAAAAATATAATCTCTTCTCCAGTAGCTTAGTTTTTATATATAGTTTTCATAAAAATTACCTCTAGACTTTTATAGATCAATTTTATATTTTTAGTTGATCTTTCAAGTTTGGATGCACAATAGCCTTTATTTTTCCTCTTTCTTGATTTTTAGAAAATAAAATAAAAATTATAAAATCTTCCAAAAATTACCAAAAACACTTAAAAACATTAAAAACACAAAAACAATTTTATTTGAATTTTTGGATCATTTTTATGTGCTTGAATAATTGGTTGAACTTGCTTGTTTTCTTATTTTCTTAGAAAATCAAAAATACAAAAACATTTAAAAACCCTAAAAATCCACCAAAAATATTTTTCCCCTTTATTTTCGATTTTTGACTACTTCGTAGGCCGCAAGGCCATCACGTGCTCTATGAGTTTGACCCTGGTCGCTATACCAGGTTAATAAAAATAGCGAGGACCGCCCTCGATTTTGATTGATTTTATCTCTGATTTTGGTGGTTCCTTGCATTTTTTTCTTGATTGAGCTGATTTCCGAGATCCAGGTCGCAACGACCCTTGTTCTATTACCTTCACCTGGGTCTTGGTGAGATTTTCGACTCATCAGAATGGCGCCGTTGCCGGGGAGCACGGCTTAGTAGTCGATTTCAATTTTTCAACGGTTTTTCTATTTCGCGGCTTTTTGTAGATATTCTTGTAGATATATTTTCTCTGCTTTATTTACACATTTTTCTGGACTGGCACACCTTGGTTTCTCTTTCTTGCGAGGGCCCGAGGACCGAGATGGCTTTCTTCAGAAGCCGAAGCAACCGCGGGAGTCAGAGGCGGCTTCTTTCTCTACGAAGCCGCAGGAGAGCGCGAGGAGTAGAGCCGAAGTTCGGGAGCTGCGGAATAGCCGCAAAATAACCATAGATTAGCCATAGACTTAGCATAGTTTATTTTCAGCAGACATACTTTATTGTAATAATATAGGGACGTGAACAGACACTTGGTTGACATTTCGTGGTCTGTTTCGCCGAGCACCGGTGTGCTCGGGGGACCTCACCGAGTTTTTTGTGGCTTTTCGCGGTTTTGACCGTTTATTTACTGCTTATTTGATTTACGCGGTTTTCAGCCCTAGCTTAGGATTTTCATTGATTGTGATGTAATTAATTAAGATCCAAACACCTAATTATCTGCATGTGCCTATAGATCGATAATTGGACCTAATTAACTAATTCACAAGAAAAAGGCAGATTATTAGAGCTCAGTTCCACGTGCCTTAAGGAGTCACATACAACGTGTGCAGGATCTGTTGTGGCAGACACCGAGTGGCTCCCAAGATAGGACTCCGGACCTCAGCTCGAGTACCTGGCTATAGTTCTTTACGTGTAGAAATTTCTCTGCTAGGACCGGTTTTTCGCGTGCATCATATAGGTAGTTTATATTCGGTCTTTTATTTATGTGCGGATGACCCTGCATGTAGACTGCTGAAGTCAGGTATGCATTTTTTACTCTGCATGCATCATTGATTCCCGCGCATCGGCTTTTTCGTCTTCTCCCCCAGTTTTTGGACTTAAAATAATCAGGATAACCGAAAAATTCGTTAGGCGTTGTTTGCTTTGAAAATAACCTAAAAACAAAAACCATAAAATGGGGACTGTTAACCAAACTTGATCTTAAAAGACATTGACTTAATAATTTGTCTTGGGAGAGTAATTCCCTCATTGTCCGGTTTGGATGAGCGAGAGAATGACTCGTATCCTAGGCTAGTGCCATATCCGATTTCTTGACAGACTACCGACTTTATAGTCGGGACAGTCTGTTAAGAGTATTGGATGCATATCAGCTCGCTTAATCGCTCTGAAAGACTGTTTGATCACCTAATAAAATAGACAAGATAAAAGATCGATCTCTTACGGTCATCAGCTCGGTGTCGACTAGGTGAATTGGGGGTATTGCTTGACCGATCTTGTTTGGTTTTCTAGGTTCCATCTGCTTTCTTCTATCTTTCTCCCTCCCACCCTCCCTTCAGTCTTCTACCTCTTTCCCCTCCACTATCCCTGGATGATGGACCCCCCTCACTTCTTGCCGACTCTTGTGGCTTCTCCATCTTCTTCCCATCAGTCCATTCCACCTTCGAGAGAGGTCGGATCTCCGATTAACCTCCCGTTCCCTCCCTCCCATCCCTTTCATTCTTCTGGGCATGCTGCGCTACACGTCCGCGGAGATCAGATTGAGCAGATGCAAGGCCCGGACGATGCCATTGCTGGATTGAGAGTGCACTCCGTACGCGATCATAGAGAGCAGATGCGAGTATCAGATACCTTCTATGCCAGCTTGATGGATGAACATATAGGACAGAGATCTCAATCAGCCTCTACATTAGGACCGTTTAGTCAGGGTTTGGAGCTTACTCAGAGACTGCCGACATTTTCAGGAGAGGTGCACGAGGAGCCCTATCTTCACCTGTCCGATTTTGAGGAGGTTTGCAGGAGACAGATGTATTCAGATATCACTGAAGAGGAGATGATGCTGAGGACCTTCCCATTCACACTTCAAGTTAGAGCCATGAGATGGCACCGACGGTTGGGAAGAAGATTCACCACGTGGGGAGACTTACGGTTTGAGTTTCTACAGAGATACTTTCCCCAGCGTAGAGCAGAGATGATGCGGTCCTTGATCACAGAGTTTTCAGTAGACCCCCAGGAGCCACTGCATGAGGCATGGCCGAGGTTTCTTGGCCTTTTGAGGAGATTTCCCGAGCACGAACTTTCACCGATCGACCTTATCGAGATCTCCATGCAGGGGATGACCGTAGATCAGATAGCACTGGTGATTACCTCATGTGGAGGTTCACACTGCAGTTCCAACATTGACTTACTAGATGCCATCTCGATGTTACTTATAGAGAGACCATCTTCACGAGATACCATAGTTGGGACAACACATGAGGATGTTGCAGTACCAGTGGGGTGTGTCACACTACATTAGGATACCGTTTCTACACACCAGCCCGAGGAGTTGGATTCTACAGCACCACATAGTACATAGGACATGACCGCTATAGTGGAGGTTCTGACCCAGAGTCTACTCGAGTTCCCGTTGGTTTTCCAGCTAGAGTTCGAGTCAGCCCCAGAGTTTTCAGTTAACGATTCTTGGATATCAGATATTCTGATATTCCAAGAGACGGAGGAGCCCCCGCTACTATAGCCATTGATCCAGCCATTTCAGAGACCAGTCCCAGATGATTCAGCCTCTTTTCTGCAGAGACACTTCTCGGAGTCAGACAGATATCATGACTCAGCCCAGCAGACACAGCTCGATATGGGACACCACTTTGAGAGGTCAGACATAGACAGTCCCGTATTTGAGCCTTTTGTCCTCCACTTTGATGAGACAGATACGTTTTCTGAGGAACAGATGATATCCAAACATTGCCGCAGAGCGAGGATCAGCCGTAGAAACATTACCAGCATCCGCGATGATGACCACTACTTTCGCCTTCTTCCAGATTGCCGAAAGCTAGATTTCAGATAATGATGCAGCCTGGTGCACAGAGTGGATGCTTGACAACAGCGAAGATGCCATAATAGATCCTGATCCTCTATTTCTCACCGATGATCTTGCATTTCTCCCCGAGGGTTATCTGCGGGAGAATGCCGTACATGATGAGTACTTGGTTTCACCTTCTGAGTGTGTATCCGATCTGGCAGATCATAAAACCGAGTCTTCCGATCATTCTTATTCTGAGTCTTCTCACCTTGACGACCCTCGCAAGGATGAGCCGATCCTTGAGATATCCGATGATCTGTCTGATTTGTCTCCATTTTATGCATCAGATATCAGTTTTCTTAGAGAGTCTCCTAATCTTCACTTTTCATACCTCTTTGAGACACTGATTAACGTAGAGGATTCCATGACTGGTCCATCTTTCTCCACGTTTGATTTCTTCGGCTCTACATTTCAACTCCAGTCTGAGCCTGAGCCGATGATTTCTTTTGTGCTACCGTATCCCGAATCATTATTCCCATATCCTTGGCCAGTAGCAGACACCCGCCTGATTGTATACCTGGGTGTCTTTCTTTACATTGTTGATTTCGTCGTAGTTCATCCACCACGATTAAGAAGACAGTACGACATTCTCCTTACCGATGCCGTCTTGAACCTTGACACAGCGTTATCCTAGCCTTTGCGCCCAGCTAGGGGCATAAACTCTAGCGCTTGTTGAGAGGCACCTCAACATTGTACCCTTCTGTATATACGTGTTTCGTCTTGGTTTGATCCATCTTTCTGTCGTATTTGTTTTCACCCCAGGTCTCGTACAGGATTATCTTTGCTATACTTAGGATATACCTCTTCCTAAGTATAGGGGGTGGAAACACCGAGTTGTTCATATTGTCCTATTTCATCACTCATGTCGTTGCCTATACTTAAGGATTCTTCACCTTAAGTATAGGTGGAGTGATGCCCTCCCATCTTGCATATATTGTCTTCTTTGATTATTTCTACCCCTATTTTGCTGCCTATACTTAGGGATATTTCACCCTAAGTATTGGGGGGGTAGACCCTGTACATTCTTCAACTCGGATTTCCCTTTATGTACATCTTGCTATACTTAGGATCACTTGATCCTAAGTATAGGGAGAAACACCGAGTTCTCTTCGTTCTATTCTTTGATTCATCTTTGTACATACCATTCCTTTTCACTTCCCTATACTAAGCACGAGTTATGTCTTCTTCATCGCTCTTGATCACTCTGAGGACATTGTTCGAGCTAAGTATAGGGGGTGTATATATTTCATATATACTTTAGCCATAACTCGTACTTTGTGTGAGTGTGTTAATAAATAAAAATGGCTAAAAATCCATAAAAACTTAAAAAAAATTCCCCTTGTACATAAAATTCTTCTTGTACATACCTAGTTATTTATAAAATTACTTTTGTACAAATGATTGTAAATCTTTTTGTGTAAATAGCTTGTAAATATTTTCATATCAAAATTATGTATATAGTACAAAATTTATGTAAATGTTTTCAAAACAAAAAGTTTTCAAAAACCATGTGTAAATTTTTGTAAATATTTTATAAAACTTCGCATTCATGCATACATCCATGTTTTCAAACATTTTCCAAAAAAATTGCACATTTGTAAATATTAGTATACTGCATCTTTGTAAATACTTGCACAGTTTTTCCAAATCATAGTTGACATTTAAACTGGCCTGGAATTAAATTGACAAATGGAGCTTGGTTAAGACCTTAATCCACCTAATAATAAGAGGAACCTTGTAAGGATTAGGATTGAGACTTTTCAGGTCCATTGGGACTTAATTGTTTGAGTCCACTAGGCAATGAGCATATGTCATCTTGATGAGCCTAAGTAGAGCACTTGACAACACACGCATGACTCTCAGAGACAATGGCTTTACTTGCACCAGCACCTTACACATAGCTTTCCACGGATGAGGTGGTGAGGAGGCAGTTTCCTTTGGCTTGGGGTAGCATATGAGGGTAGTAGTTCTTGGCGGAACCTCTCTTCTTCTTATAGTGAAGGAAGTGTGTTTAAACTTGGTCTAGTGGTTATGAAGTCTAAAGACAGAAGTCGTGGGTTGCAATAAAGCTTCAAAAGAGGGATAATCTACTAGCTCAAGAGGAAAACTCCTCGTATATATGTTGCACCATGTAGATATGTTGTATAGATGCACATGAAAAAAATGTGCAAAAAGAAAAGAACTCCAAAAATGTGGTGGGTCGGATTGAAAATTTAATAATCACACCGGATTGTATATAGTCAAATAAGAAAAGCTTGATATCCACGCTCTATCTCATGAGGCTTGCAGCGAGAGACTCCGCTACACTGGTTAGAGCTCCCAAGGATACATGACTACATTGGCCATGGTCCATTCTCTTCTTCCCCCTCTTCTTGAGCCGATTGCACTTGAACTTAGAAGGGAATACCCCGCTTCTCGAGGAAAGAGTTGCTAGACCGAGGCATTACAGTTACAGGGTTGAGGGAGGTTGTTTCTTTATTACTTCTGAGGTGAGGAGCTACATATCACTTACACCGTACAAGGAAAGATTCATGGTCATTAGAGTTTGTGTATGTAGACTTGTTCTGATCTGGTTTATTGAGGAGTCTTGACCATAGATTGGTGGAACTTAGAGGCTGTTAAGTTTTAAGATTAAGTCAAATTAAGGTTCTGACAAATTAATAATCCAAAGGTCTGACTGAGCTCCATATTTCAATTTAATGAAGGAAAGTTTAATAATCAACCTTGATTTCTCCTCTTTTTCTTTTTCTTTTTCTTTCTCTTTTGCACTTCTTTTTCAAATAAGTGTTTGCTAAGGGACTAGCAAAAGTAAAGTATAGGGGGTGATGAATCCCAATTCATCACTCTTTATTCCTTTATTTTAGCTAGAAACTTGAGCAAAATACCCTGTAAATAGGTGTAAGTATCATAAATTGCCAAAACACATCCATCATGTAAATAAGCATAATGAACATGTTTTTGTGCTAAAATAAAGGAATAAAGAAACACATGAAAAAGAGGGAAATATTTAGAATAAATATTGAGTGACCTAATCCCAAGGGAGGGCCCAGCATGGTCCTGACCGCAAAAGAACCCAAGTAGAGAGAGATAAGGTCATTCATACATGTACATACCCCTATATATTTAAATAAATTTATTTCCCTCAAAATAAAAATTAAAAAGTGTTTCCTATATTGTGTACATATTTGTAAAAATAAAACTAAACTAAAAATGAGAAAAACAACATAAAAATAAAAATAAATAAAACCTCTCTCATTAGTGTATATAGACCATGTATATAAAATAACATACCTATTTATTTCTCCTTGTAAATAATTAATAAAAATCCAATAAAAATATTTCTATATTCCATATTTCATTACGGAAATAAGTAAAATAAAAATCAGAAAAAAAAATAAAATAAAAAGAAAAAGAATAAATTTTCTACCTTGTACATATACCATGAAAATATGTATATATACCTATTTATTTAACTAATGTAAATAAATAATAAAAATAAATTAATTTTTCAACATGATTTTTATATGTAAATAAATAAATATTTTCAACAGGATTTTTATTTAACTAATGTAAATAAATAAATAAAAATAAATTACTTATTTGTAAAATCATTTGAAAATAGAAAATGATTTTATTTGAAAATATTTTCAACATGAAAATGTTTATTTATTTTCAAAGTATTTTTTAGTGATTTTTATTTATTTTTTCGAAAAATAAATTAGGTATTTACATTATATTATTATTATATACATGTATATTTACATATATATTTTTTTAATTGTTTATTTTTGTACAATTATTCCTATTTTATATTTTATTTATTTAAATCATAAAATAAGGAATTTAAAAATATTTTTATGTAGGTATTTACAAGGGTGAATTTATTAGGTCTTGTATTTTATGTACATGGTATATATACACTAGAGAGAATTTATTTATTTTTATTTTTCTTTTATTTTTCCCATTTTTATTTTACTTCTATAAATATTTACAAAATATGAGAAACACACATATATTTTTATTTTTAGAAAATAGATTATTCATATATAGAGGGATATTTACACCATGTTGAGTCACCCTATCTCTCTCTACTTATTTTATTTTGCGATCAGGCCCTTGTGGAGCACTCCCTTGGGTTTGGATTACACAATATTTATTCTAAATATTTCTCTCTTTTTCTTTATTTCTTTATTCCTTTATTTTTATGCAAAAACATGCTAATTTTGGTTATTTACATGATGCATGCATTTTGATAATTTATTGTATTTACAAGTATTTACATGGTATTTTGTCAAGATTTCTAGCTAAAATAAAGGAATAAAGAGTGATGAATGGGGATTCATCATCCCCCTATACTTTACTTTTGTTAGTCCCTTAGCAAATACTTATTTGAAAAAGAAGTGTAGAAGAGAAGGAGAAAGAAAAAGAGAGGAAATCAAGGTTGATTATTAAACTTTCCTTCATTAAATTGAAATATGGAGCTCAGTCGGACCTTTGGATTATTAATTTGTCGGAACCTTATTTGGACTTAAGCTTAAAACTTAACAGCCTCTAAGTTCCACTAATCTATGGTCAAGACTCCTCAATCAACCAGATCAAAACAAGTCTACATACACAAACTCCAATGACCATGAATCTTTCCGTGTACTGTGTAAGTGATATGTAGCTCCCCGCCTCATAGGTATTAAAGAAACAACCTCCATCAACCTTGTAACTCTAATGCCTCGGTCTAGCAACTCTTTCCTCGAGAAGCGGGGTATTCCCTTCTAAGTTCAAGTGCAACCGGCTCAAGAAGAGGGGGAAGAAGAGAATGGACCATGACCAGTATAGCCATGTATCCTTGGGATCTCTAACCAGTGTAGCTGAGTCTCCCGCTGCAAGCTTCATGAGATGGTCATGTATAACATAAGCTTTGCTTTATTTGACTATATACACTCCGGTGGAATTATTAAATTTTCAATCCGACCCACCATATTTTTGGAGTTCTTTTTCTTTTTGCACATTTTTTTTCTTTTTTCATGTGCATCTGTACAACATATCTACATGGTGCAGCATATCTAATAATTATGGCTAATTATACTATTAAAATTCATTAAAAACCTTAATAAAAAGATGTGATTATTCCTCAAATTCTTTATGTAGTTACTGATTAATAAATCAGGTGAAAATACTTTTTGCAAAATGTTTGAAAAATAGTTTGAAAACCCTTGTGAAAAATCTTTTGAAAACTATTTGGAAAACGTTTTGTTACATGTTTTCAACCTTTGTAAAAAATTTTGATTGTAAAAGTATCTTCTTTGTGTGAAATAAAATATTTGAAAAATGATTGCAAAAATATTTGAAAAATCTATATATATTGTTTGGAAAACCTCTGCAAAATAATTTTCAAATGTGTGTACTTGTTTGTAAAAACTGATTGTAAAAATTATTTTAGACTATAGTTTTCAAAAATTGTTTGAAAAACCTATGTCAAATAAATTTGAGGAATATATACATCACACCTAAAATTCTTTATATATATACCTATAAAAATTGACCACTTACCCTTGTAAATTCTTAAAAATCCACTTCTTATAAAAATTGACCACATCACACCTTCGACCCCGAGGATGCCATTGTACATACTGCTCTTGGCATGCCTCGTGTATATGTTGATTCTGACTTCCTCCCTTGTATGGAGGAAGTCAAAAATTAAAAAAAATTATTGACTGAACCCGAAGTGGTGGCCACCATTCATGACATTATCCGTGCCCCACTTCAGCAGGCCATGACTGATTTATCTGCTCCTCTTCCCAAGAAGATAAAGCGGAGGAGCGGATCTGAGCGTCACATTCTGAACATGGCCACTGCCCACGCCATCACACACCGTCCCATTCCTAGGAAGAGGAACACTGCCACACCTTTCATTAGCTGCACCATCTCTGACCACACATGTGATCACACTCTCCTCGATGGCGGTGCTTTGATTATCATATTACCCTTCTAGTTGACTTAATTCTTTGAGGATCACGGGACTTGGTTCAATGGATTCTTGACTGCCTAAGTAGAGTATTTCGGAATACACGCACGACTCTTGTTGATAATGACCTAACTTGGACACCTGCACCTTTCACATGGCTCAACTCAATTGGAGTGGTGAGGGGGTTGGATTTGCTTGTATGAGACGCACACAGGTGGAAACACTTGTCCTCCTCTAGGAAGGGAAGTGCACCCCAACCCGTCCAATAATGATGAGTTTCGAGGATAGGAGATCGTAGGTTGCAATAAAGCTTCAAAAGAGGGATAGTCTACTGGCTCAAGAGGAAAAACTCCCTATGTAAATGCTGTTGTATGTAGTATTTCAAAAAAAAAGCAAAAAGTAAAAACTCCAAAACAAATGAACAGGCCTGTACAAAAACAAAAATGCATGTCGGAGTATACATATGTGTATAGTCAAATAAGCAAGCTTGAGTTTCAAAGTCAAAACATGTGAGTCTGCAGCTGGAAGACTTGACTACACTGGTCTTGCATCCAAGGATAGGTAGCAACACTGGCTACCGTCCATTCTTCTCTTCACCCCCTCCTCTTGGGCTGGTTGCCACTTGAACTTAGAAGGGAATACCTGCTCCTTGAGGAATGAGTTGTCGGATTGGGGAATCATTTGGTTGTCATATTGGAGAAGTCAGTATCTTTGTCATTCTAGTTGGGGAGAGCCACTATCACTTACACTATACGAGTCAGATTCATAGTCATAAGGGTTTGCGTATGAGTTGAAATATTTCTGACCTGGCCATTGAGGATACTGGAGCAGAGTTTTGGGATTCTCGAAGGCTGTTGGATTTCAAATCTGGTTCTCATTAAGATTCCGCCCGCACTTAAATTCCAAAGGTCCAACTTAAGCTCCAAACTTTTATTTTGTGAAGACAAGTTTGATTGTTGAATTTAATCCAATTTTCTTCTTTTTCTTTTCTTTGTTTTTCTTTTCTGCACTTATTGCATAAGTGTTTGCTAGGGACTAGCAAAGGCAAGTATAGGGGGATGATGAATCTACGTTTCATCATCTTTATTCTATCATTTTGGCCTTAAAAACCCTAGTAAATGCGTGTAAATAGTGTTAATTCATGCATTTTAGCATCATGCATCATTGTGTAAATATTGTATAAAATGCGATTTTTAAAGCCAAAATTTTAGAATAAAGAAAAGAAAAGAAAAAGAATAAAATATTGTAAATATTTTATGACCTGAAACCCTGAGACCTAGGCATCTCGATGACTAGGTCGACAAGGAATAAAGTAGGGGGAGATAAGGGCCAAAATACAATAAAAAAACCTTTTATTTAATTCATTCTTTATTCATTTTGGGGCCTATTTTTGGGGTCCACTTTTTATACCTTAAATAAAGAAACTTTGTACATGAAAGTTGTAGATAATTAAATAAGTAAAAATACAAAATTGATTTCACTGAAAAATAATGTACAGATAAAAAGTCATGGTCTGAATAAGATTCCAAAACTCCAACTTCCCAGACTCATATCTTGCAAATAAAAACTTGAAATGCACCAAACTCACTTTAATTGTATATAGCATAAAATAATCTATTTAATGGAGGTGGTTTCGTATTTTTCGGAGTTTCGGTTTGAAAGTTGAGTTTTGGACCCTGCTTGTATACTTGTATAGATTAAAATATTCATTTTATTACATATTCATTATTTTTTTAATTTTGTATTTTTATAATTTTGTAAATATTATTTATAATATACTTGTATATTAAACTCAGAATAAAAACTCAATGAAAACATAAAATAAAATACTTGTATATAAAAGATATAGGTAAAATACCTATATACAAACCTATACAATTTATACTTTTATTTTATTAAGTGTACAAAATATATCAAAAAATAAAATAAAAATATAATTACATGCATAAAAATATTTTATAAATTTATAAAATAATAAACAAAAATAAATAAATTAAAGAAAAATAAAAGATTAAAATATATAGATGTATATACCTATAAGGGGTATAAATGGTGACTTGTAATTATACACCCCACAAAAATAAATAAAAATCATAATAAAATAATTTATAAAATAATATACACTTTTTATTTTATAAGTTTAATTTAATAAAATCATTTTATAATTCTTTTCGATTTTACAAATCTTTTCAGAATGTTTTTTCCTGGTTGGTCCACGTGGACCAACCAGGTTGCGGCAAAGGTTGACTTGGGTCAACTCTCTGCCCAACGTTCTGAAGCCGTGTCAGAATGGTTTTGACCCGTTTTCGACCAATTATCGAGGCCACGCCTTGCATCGTTTCATGATAGACTCTTCACAACTTTTGTAGCCCTACTATAGGGCATACACGCCCAAGTGTTTTTTCGACCTTCGGGTCGTTGAGTCTCCCGATACGCCTCGATCAAGGAGCCCACTCGACCACTCTTCAAAATAAGCCCCCGTCAACCTCCAGTCCCCTTGAACCCTCTTTGACCTTCTTTCCCCTCTTTGATTGTGAGTTCTGGATTGGTTCTTGTGACAGGAGATCCTCCAACTCCTCAGGGGCAGGGCTTGTCGACCAAGGAGGCGATTCCACCACCTCCGGCCACCTTTGGCCGTTGAGGTCCAACCTTGGGTTTTTCAACCCTCGAGGTCCACTTTCTCCACGTTTTTCCCGTTCTTTTCTTGTTGTTTAATTAGTCTCTAGGTCAAGCTTTCAATTCGTACAATTGTTTTGGTATGTAATCACCTATCTAGTATAGATCTCACCCTTGAACACCTCGCCGGAGCTCTTGAACTCCGGCGGCCTTCATCAAATCCGTACCCGCCTCCCATCCACCAATAAACCTTGGATTATGTATCTCTTCCTGCTGCTGTGCATTTTTTGGCTCTTGCAGGACCCAAGGGAGGTCTCCGCACCTCGTCTTTTTGCCTTAGAAGAAGCTCCAGGCATGTAGACGCTCCAGGGCTCCACCACTGAGCCCCAGACCCGTTTGACTCCTCCAGCTGACACGGGGTCACCTCTTCATTCAACCAAGCATCTCAGTCGCTCGGTTGGAGGTCGAAGCAGAGAGATCGAGCTGGTCGAAGGTGCGCAGGGCCGTGTTCGTCGTTTGATCTTCTAGTAGCCCTTCGTGTCGTTGATCTTGGCGGAGTTCTTCACGAGATCCAGCCACCGTCCAATGGATTGAGTCTAGCAGTCGTCGGATCACTCAGCCATCTTTTAATCTCAGTCGTCATCCGCCGAAGGGGTATCGGCGCTTCTGGGCGCGACACGTGGCGTAAGTGGGAGACGCACCGCCGTTGGATCGCGCCATTGGCAGGGTATTTTGCATGCTGAACCTTGCCAATTTTGTATTTAAATATTAAGCCCAAACATTGATCTGTTGTATAACAATTTTTGGTACTTTTGCTCAGTAGCCCTTCGCACTTTCTAAAATCACTTTCGTACCCTTGCCAGCGAGGCGCACGTGCGTGAGCACGTGCGCTGGCTATTTTGCATACAAGGGTCAGACATTGGTGTATTTCTTGTTAGTGCTAAAATGTTGTTTAACACGTATTAACTTTCCGGCACTATTGCATTTAACCCCCGAAGGTTTGGATAATCCCGTTTAGGCCCTTGCCAGGCGCGCGTGTGAGTCACGTGCGCCTTGGCATTTTTGCAAATTTACCCTCGCGGGATTGGTTATTAATAATTAGTCCAGAAAAGTTTTTATTCTAGTTATAATTTTTGTGGAACATTTACATACAGGCCCTTTAACTTTCTGAAAATTACAAAATAGCCCCTAGCCTGTGTGAATTTTCTTGTTGTTAATTTTATTTATTTGGAGCATCATTTTAATTCGAAAATTTTCCAAAAATTTAATTTAAGCTCCTGTTGACTTGTGTGTACATGCCATATTTTTGTATTGTAGTTTTATTGCATTTTCATATTTATTAAAAATCAAAAACATGCATTTTAGCTACTGTCTATCTTAGAAAATACCAAAAAAATATTAAAACACCTTAAAAAATTCCAAAAAAAATTACCTACTGTCTATTTTATTATACCCTAGTGTCAGTCCAAAAACCACTAAAAATTTCAAAACCAAAACCTCAAAAATTAGAAGATACCCAAAAACTTCCAAAAAATTTAAAAAAATCATAGAAAACTCCAAAAAAAATGAAAACTCAGGTCTCGTAGGTTCCCCATTTTATTCTCTTCATTTTAAAATTAATTTGGGAAAATTTTGAGATTATTTGATATTTTTCCTTCCCATTTTAATTTCGGCCAGAACATTAATTCACTGTTTTCTTCATTTTGACCTTCAAAAATGCCAAAAAGATTCTGAAAAATCCCCAAAAATTACAAAAACAGTAAAAAAACCTTAAAAAGACCAAAAATATTTTATTATCTAACTTTTGACTATTTCCCCCTATTTTTATAAATACCCTTGTCCTTTACCTCTTATCTTGTATATATATCCTATTATTGAAAAAGAGAATACAAAAATATAAAAAATAAAAAGAAAAATATAAAATCAAAAAATCAAAAACCAAAATACAAAATTAAAAATTAAAAATAAAAAAAAGATATAAAATTAAAAACCCACAAAAAATAGCATAGATAGACAATTCATCACAGTCACATTTGCGCATTTTTGCCCCGTTCTACCTGTCTGCTCCCTGTTTTCGACCTCTACACTGCTTGCACACTATACACATCCTTTGTAGAGTTATAATAAATTTTAACTCCACATATTGCTTTCATTGATTTACTTGATTGTTGTGGGTTAATTGTTGTTTTAATCCGAATCTCGTGTGGTCGATTCAGCGACTGAGTTCCCTCCTTGTGTGGAACTTAAGATCACTGATTTTCGGGTTAAATAGTAGACTATCCCTCTTTTGAAGCTTTATTGAAACCCACAGCTTCTGTCTTCAGACTTCATAACCACCAAACCAAGTTGAGACGCACTTCCTTCAATATAAGAAGAAGAGAGGTTCCGCCTAGAAGCACTACCCTCATATGCTACCCCAAGCCAAAGGAAACTGCCTCCTCACCACCTCATCCGTGGAGAGCTATGTGTAAGGTGCTGGTGCAAGTAAAGCCATTGTCTCTGAGAGTCATGCGTGTGTTGTCAAGTGCTCTACTTTGGCTCATCAAGATGGCATATGCTCATTGCCTAGTGGACTCAAAGAATTAAGTCCCAATGGACCTGAAAAGTCTCAATCCTAAGCCTTACAAGGTTCCTCTTATTATTAGGTGGATTAAGGTCTTAACCAAGCTCCATTTGTCAATTTAATTCCAGTCTAGTTTAAATGTCAACTATGATTTGGAAAAATTGTGCAAGTATTTACAAATATGCAATTTTACAAATTTTTATAACTGTGAAAAAATTTTGAAAAATGTTTAAAAACATGGATGTATGAAAGAATGCGAAGTTTTGCAAAATATTTACAAAAATTTACACGAGGTTTTTGCCAACTTTTTATTTTCCAAACATTTTACAAAAATTTTATACTATATACATAAATTTTGATATGAACATATTTAAACACTATTACACAAAAAGATTTTACAATTATTTGTATTAAAATAATTTTTATAAATAGGTATGTACAGGAAGAATTTTATGTACAAGGGAAATTTTTTTATGGATTTTTAGCCATTCTATTTTTATTTATTAACACACTCACACAAAGTACGAGTTATGGCTAAAGTATATATGAAAGATATACGACACCTCCCTATACTTAGCTCGAATGATGTCCTCAGAGTGATCAAGAGCGATGAAGAAGACATAACTCGTGCTTAGTATAAGGAAGTGAAAAGGAGTGATATATACAAAGATGAATCAACGAATACAATAAAGACGACTCGGTGTTTCTGATGAATACCCATTCATCACTCTTTATTCTTTTATTTTAGCTACAAAACCTATGCAAAACACATGTATATTCCTGTAAATAACAATAATTGTCAAATAGCATGCATTGTGTAAAAATGAATAATCAGCATATTTTTGTGCATGAATAAAAGAATAAAGAAATAAAAGAAAAAGAGGGAAATATTTCGAATAAATATTGAGTAACCTAATCTCAAGGGAGGGCTCAGCATGGGTCTAACCGCAAAAAGAACCCAAGTAGAGGGAGATAGGGAAACTGATGTGTTTGTACATATACACGTAAATAAATAAAAATTATTTTCCTCTTAATAAATGAAAATGGTTGTGTATTTATATGTATATAATTGTAAATATAAAATCACAATAAAAATGAGAAAAATAAAAGAAGATTAAAAAGAAATTAAAATTCCTTCTTCATTGTATATATGTCATGTACATAAAACCACAAACCTATTTATTTTCCCTTATAAATAAATAAATAGAAATTCCATAAAAACATGTACATATCCCATATTTCATAATGTAAATAAATAAAATAATAAAAAAATAAAATAAAAAGTAATAAAATCAAAATCAAAATCATAGTGTATATATACCATATATGTATATAAATAAAAGTATTCATTTAATCCTTGTAAATAATTAATAAAAATGAAATAAAAATACCATATTATTCCAAATTTTATCCTATAAATAAATAAAATATAAAATTGGAATAAATAGTATAAAAATAAACAATTAAAAATCAAAAATAAAAAAATACATATGTATATACCTGCATATAATAATAATATTTTGTAAATTCATAAATATTTTTTCAAAAAAATAAATAAAAATCACTAAAAAATAACTTGAAAATAAAAAAAAAAAATTTATGTTAGGACTTTTTTGAAATAAGGCCAATTATTATTTTAAATTGAATTTCCAAATTTTTATCGAATGGCTGATTCTGATTGGTCCACGGGGGATGTTGACCCCCGGTCAACTCCCCCCCTTGGACCACGTACCTCGCGGATCCAGCGCCCGACCCGACTTCTCATCAATTCCCCCGCTTGATCTGACCATCAAACCCTTAAAGCCAGGGTCCTAATCCTTCCCTATAGATCCGAGATCCACGCCCGGGGTGGATTTTAGGGGTCTGTGCATCAACGTGCGTGCCCGACTCCCTTCTAGTCGGACCCCTCACACTATATAGGCTGAGCTCCGTCGCACATTTCACGCCATCTTTGGCGTTGCCCCTTCTTCCTGTGACCTCCACCCTATTCCTTAGAGTGACAGATTTCGATTGGTGGTGTCGAAGAGAGGAGAGGACCCCTCCGCCACTGATCCGGTAGCTTCTCACCGTTGTGCGCTGCCCAGAGTTGCGCCCGATCCTCGGGCCTTCGACGACCCTAGAGGCGACGACCAGAGCTCCGCGAGCTCATCCCCAGTCGACTCCACCCATCCGGTAAGCCTAATTCTTCCTAGTTTTCGCTAATTTCAGATTACCCCCAAATCGACCTCCCGCCGTCTCCGATCAATTCACATCACCTCACTCTTCGATTCAATCATCGGACGACGCCCACATCTTCGCGAGACTCCTCCTCACATTCACTACCCACTCACACCCCCTGTCTTGTCCTAGAGAAGGAACTTCGACCTCCACCGTCGTCGCTTCGCCGGAGATTGACCATCTCGCCTCACCCGACCACCACACCACCCCTAATCGGGTCGAGGCACTTTAACCTCGACCCAGCAAGCTTCTTGTGTCGTTTTTCTGGTCAGAAGAGGCCCATCTGAGGTCCACAGCATCCAAGCACAGGAGATCAGCTCCGCCTTCTCCGCCGGAGCTCCTCGGAGCTTCCCGACGTCATCGGAGGAGCCCATCATATGCGGGAGGCTGTGGCGATTCTGTTCCACCCATTGGCAGCCCCCGAGGAGGTCCAGTGCAGTCGTGGTGCTCCGGCAAAGTTCGTCGGAGCCGTGTTCTTCCAGGACCCTACAGAGCCGTCCCTTCAGCCCTGACTTCCCAGATTTCATCCGGACTGCTCGATCAGGCAAAGAGGAGGACTATATCAGCCACCGTCCGATCGACACGTGGCCGCCTCATCGCCCTTCATTCAGCGAGGGGTGCCCTTGATCCACAGTCGTCAGATCTTCCACATGGACACCTCTCAGCCGTCAGATCCGACCCGGCGTCCTTCGTTGAGGCGCAGAGCCCCACAGCCGTTGGATATCACACGTGGCGTGCCTCCAGCCCTCGGATAATAAGGGGTAATTTATACTTAGGCCACCTCTTGTTTCGCATTTACGTTTTAGTCCTGTAAATATTTTCAGTAGTTGTTCGTAGTTTGGTAAAATTGCATAGAGGTCCTGGATGTTTACTTTAATTGCATTTTTGTCCTTGTTTATGTGAGACACGTGCTTCGTCACGTGAGTTTTTGGAGAACTTGCATGATCTGGGCTTGATGTTTGGATTTGTTATTGAATGAAAGATATGTTTTGATATTTGCATCCATACCCCTATGAACACTTTTAATCGACATGTGCTGATTTTTGTGGGTATTTTGCAGCTTCTCCCCTAGACTTTAAGCACATGTTGCTAATAAGTCCTGGGAAGAAAGTTTTATTACATATAGGTCCTTCCGTGCCCAATACATGTGCCTTGCGCGTGCGATATTGGAATTTTTGCACGAAGGACCTCAAACATTCTAGATTTGTTACATTTTAGCCCTTGAAACTTAGTTTTCTTGCACTTAGATCCCTGTGCACTATGTGCATGTTTTGGATTTAAATAAAATATCAAATTCAATCCAAATTTTGTGAAAATTGGATACGTGGCTCCTGCCAATGTGTAAAATTTTCCTAATTTTTTGGTACATTTTTTAACCTTTTTATTATTCTTAAAAAAATCAAAAACCCTTGTTTTTCTGTCTGTCAGATTAAAAATTCCCAAAAAAATAGTAAAATCTTTTAAAAATTCTAAAAAAATTAGGTATTGTTAGTTTTGTTGTGTTTGATTTTCTGTGCATTTTTGGCTATTTTTTGGATATATAAAAACCCTGAAAATAAAAAACCCTCAAAAACTCATAAAAATTCTAAAAAATGTAGAAAACTCCAAAACAATAAACTCTTTTTCTGAATTTTCCTTATTATTTCTACTTTTCATTAAAAATACCTTCATGCTCTTTTAGGACTATTTCATATTTTAATTTGGTCCTCCAAGCCTGACTGGACAGTTTACTTTTGTTTTTGCCTTCTTTGATTTTTAGAAAATTCTATAAAAATTATAAAATTCTCAAAAATTCACTAAAAACAGTAAAAAATCCATAAAACCTAAAAAATTTTTGTTGGAATTTTTGGACCATTTTTGAGCATTTAAATGATTTGTTGAATGTGATTGTTTTCACCTTTTTATTTTTTTCCTTCATAACTAAAAATCCAAAAAAATATAAAAATATTAAAAACCTACAAAAAAATATATTTGTTTTTATTGTTGACTACTTCGTAGGCCGCAAGGTCAACTCGTGCTCCCTGAGTCCGACCCTGGGTGCTACACTAGGCTAATCTCATAGCCAGGGCCACTATTTGATTTTCTTTGTTTTATCTGCTTGATTGGTGGTATGTTCTTTCTTTTTCTTGATTGAGCTGATATCCCTCTCGATCCGGGTCGCAATGACCCGAGAGTGATTATTTTATCCGGGTTGAGCGGTTGATCTCTCAGCTCATCAGAATGGCACCGTTGCCAGGGAGCACGGCTTAGTAGTCGCATTTGATTTTTCCGCAGCTTTCTTTCTTGCGGTTTTCTGTATATATTTTTGTATATATTTTTCTAACTTGTTTATACATTTATCTGGTCTAATCACTCTCTGTTTGTTTTCTTACGAGGGCCTGAGGACCGAGGCGGCTTTCTTCGGAAGCCGAAGCAACCGCGGGAGTTGGAGGTGGCTCTCTTCTCTACAAAGCCGCAGGAGAGCGTGAGGAGACAGGAGAAGTGCGGGAGCCACGGAATAGCCGCGAAGTAGCGTAGAATAGCCATACATTAGGTTTAGCTTAGATTTACTTTTCAGTCAGATTATTTGAACTGTTGTAATAATACAGGGATAGGACGTGGACTCTTAGACTTTCGGGGTCTGTTTCGCCGAGTACAGGTGTGCTCGGGGGACCTCATCGGATTTTCGCGACTTTTTCACGGTTTTCGACGTTTATTTACTGCTCATTTGATTTACGTGAATTTCAGCCCTAGCTTAGGAGTTTTCTTTGATTATGACGTAATTAATTAAGGCCCAACCCTAATTATCTGCTTGTGCCTATAGATCGATAATTGGACTTAATTAATTAAATCACAAAGAAAAATCCACTTATTAGAGCTCTGGTCCACGTGCCTTGAGGAGTCACATACAGCGCATGCAGGATCCGTTGTGGCGGACACTGAGTGGCTCCCAAGATAGGACTCCGGACCTAGGCTCGAGTACCCGGCTATTGTTCTTCACGAGTAGAACTGCTTTGTTTAGGGCTAGTTTTTCCACGTGCATCATATAGGTAATTGATATTCTGTCTTTTATTTTATGCGCGGATCACCCTCCATGTAGACTGCTGGAGTCAGGTATGCATTTCTTACTCTACATGCATCATTGATTTTCGCGCATCGGCTTTTTCGTCTTCTCCCCCTATTTTGGATTAAAATAACCAGGAGAACCGAAAAATTCGTTAGGCGATTGTTTGATATAGAAAATATTTAAAAAATGAAAACTATAAAATTGGGACTGTTAATCCAACTTGACCCTAAAAGACACTCCACCTAAAAATTTATCTTGGGGAGAGCAACCCCCTCATTGTCCGGTTTGCTTGAGCGAGAGAGTGACCCGCACACTAGGATAGAGCCATATCCGAGCCTCAATCAGACTACCGGCCTTTTATACGGGACAGTCTGTTCGGCGGATTGGATTCCTAACAGGTCACGTAACTGCTATGCTATCTTGACTTGATCACCTAAATAAAAACTGACAACATAATTGACCGAGCTCTTACGGTCTTCAGCTCGCGCTGAGTAGGTGAATACGGGGTTTATTTGCTCATCATAGTTGTTTCCAGATCCCATATGCCCGACTCGCCAAATCACGATGATGGGCAGGAGGTCTCTTAGGCAGCCTCTGGATGCACCGCTCTTTAGCACTCTAGCCCACTCATCTAGGTCGGTTCGTGAGAGCTTAGACCCACTCTCTGAACCCAAGTTCGACTCTGCCCTGTTCCCCCTTGACCACCCTTCTACCATTCCTGAAATGCCAGTGCCAGATGAGAGACTACAGTCAGATGATTTATCGACACCTGAGTTTGGGTCTTTTGCCTTTGTAGAGACCATAGCCGGCAACAGCGATGACCGCACCGGAGGTCCCCGACCAGAGCATACATTTATCCTGGACCAGGGTGTGATCAACTCCACCCTGATCGCCTCCCTTGACTCAGTGCAGCAGCAATTGAGGGATCAGGGTGCATTCATGATTGAGATGAGGAGAGAGATGGAGCAGATGAGAGCCGACCGCGAGCAACGTGAGATACTCGATGGTGCAGCAGCACCCGCAGCAGCCGCAGCCGCAGCAGCAGCAGCAGAGCCTCCGAGACCGATGCGGGAGTTGCACAACCCCGGATCGACTTTGATGCATTGTTTGGTGGTACTACCAGCTATCGTGGGGGACTTCAAGTTCCCTCCGAACACTCTACAGCTTCTACCTCGGTTTTATGGGCTGGCTACTGAGGAGCCCCATCTTCATCTCCAGGAGTTTGAGATGATCTGCAGCACCGTCCACGATCGTCAGATGGACGCAGATACCATCAAGATGATTGTTTTTCTCTTCTCCATGGCAGACAGAGCAGCGAACTGGCTGAAGCACTTAGGGAGGTTTGTGTACACCTGGGAGCAGCTCCGCACCGAGTACTTGAACAAGTACTATCCACTCGGGCAGACGAATGCAGCGAGGGCCCTGATTAGCAACTTCTCTATGCTCCCCAATGAGCAGTTTCACGAGGCATGGGAGAGGTTTAGAGATCTTACCGACAGATGCCCGTACCACGACATCTCGAAGCCGAACCTTGTTCAGAGCTTCTTTTGCGGGTTGACACCAGAGCTGCAGGGCCTGGTGAACGCTTCTTGTGGCGGGTCCTACTTCGCCAAGGATCATGATTAGGTATGGGCCATCTACGAAGAGATGGTCGAGAACTATATAGTGATGTCCCAGACCCGACTCTACACTCAAGGACGCCCTCAGCCACAGACCGTGCAGTACCAAAAGATAGCATGGGTCGACGTCGGTCCTTCTACTTCGTCAGTGGCAGCCGTAGAGGCTGAGTCTACAGCCGTCGACATGGGCATTATCAGTGAGAAGCTAGACTGGATGGAGATTATAGAGAAGAAGCAGTGCCAGAACATTTCACAGATGGATCAGATGGCACAGACACTAAGTGACTTGAAGACACAGATCATGTGTCTCCAGGAGGCACAGACGGCTTCTCAGCCCTGTCTTTGGTCACGACGAGATCCGAGTGGCAGTAGCAGCTCGTCCTAGCGCTCCAGCCAGCCTAGATAGGTCCACCTTGTACAGGCGGAGCTGTACCAGCAGCCGCAACCTTACTACCAGGCACCACCATTCCCAGATACTCAGATGGTGGTTTACCAGCCGGATCAGCCTCTGGCAGTACTCCCGCCACTCTCCTACGAGCCTGAGCCGTTGATGGATGTCAACGGGATTTCACACGACCGACCCCAGCCCGGTATCCGACGAGACCATCCCGGATTCCGTTGGTCGACCGGAGGTGCCAGCTCCCAGCAGCAGCCTTCAGGTCAGGGTGGCCAGTACGGCCATCAGCGAGAGCAGCAACAGCAGCCCCTGGTGTACCACCAGCAGCAGCAGCAGTCAGCCTAGTATGGTTCTCGTCCCTATCAGCATGGACATTCTTGGAGGCGTGATCAGCCTCAGCAGCAGCAGTATCATCCCCAGTCATACCCTTCTCACCATCCACAGCAGTACCTGCACCAGCAGCAGCAACCTCATTATCAGCGAGGCTACCCGTCAGGTTCTCATGGGCCATCCTATGAGAACCCAGCCTTAGAAGATATAGCCTGCCTCTTGACTGACCAGCAGGCTATCTTCAGATGGGAGATGGATGATTTCTGCCAGGAGGTACGAGAGATAGTGAGAGGGAAGGTCGCCATCCCAGCCCAGATTGAGCCGAACCCGAACAACCTGAAGAGGAAGTTTGAGCAGGTAGATTCACAGAGTATGCCACTCCTAGTGATACATTTGGTGATTTGTCTGCATATCTATTTGATACTGATTTTGTCACACTTAGGAGCGGTAGGACGCCAGCGGGCGGCGCCTCATCTGAGCAACGTTCTCATGCCACTTCAGGAGCGCCAAGCGAGGAGGATCACAGTACTGATACCGCGAGAGATGATGACGGTGGTACTGAGGCCACCATGGATGCTGATCCCACCAGCGGTACTGAGGCCGGCACTTCACCAGATAGAGGAGGTGATGCTGATGCCACCATTGTTGCTGAGCCAGAGCACGGTACTGATGCTGCGAGTCGACATGCCGAGGGTGGTGCTGATGCCACTATTTCTACTTCCGTCAGTCCTGTAGTCTTTCCATTTGTTCATGTTTCTCAGGACTTATCTGGCAATAAAGGAAAGGGTTTATTTTATTTTGATCCACCTGTGGTGCATGATGATGTATGTGTGGATTCCGTCGTGCTTGAGCAGCCTAGACCCTCTCCTAGTCCTTCATCTGAGAAGGACCCTGTGATCCCCTTTCCACGAGCACTCCACATGGGAAAGGGGAAGAAAATAGAAAATCCTAAAAAAAGCAGCAGGAAGAGTTCAGCCAGCAGATGATAGACAGATTTCACATTCAGCTGACTCTTCAGGAGGCCTTGGAGCACATCCCTCTACTCCAGAGATCATTCAGAGACAGGACCACAGTTAGGAGGAAGAGGAGGAACCACCAGTCAGAGATCCATGTGCTTACCCAGGCCACGTGTTTCGCGATTCAAAATCGTCTGCCGACCAAGAGGCCAGATTCAGGAGCCCCATATGTCAGATGCCACATTAGAGAGCAGAGGTTAGACCGCACTCTATTAGACAGTGGTTCTTCGATCAACCTACTTCTGGCAGCCCTTCTCGACCGCTTCGAGTTGGGCACTCTACGACAGAGCAGGACAGTCCTTCAGTTTGCTGATCGATCTGTCAAGAGGCCGAAGGGGTTGCTGAGGAATGTTGTCGTCACAATTCAGGGCCTGCAATTCCCCGTGGACATCGTTGTGTTGGACATGGAGATCTCTGAGTCTGTGACCGATACCCCCATCATTCTAGGTCGCCCGTTCTTGGCCACATCCAAGGCAGTGACCGACCATGATAGCGGGAAGGTATACTTTCGTGTCGAGGGTGAGAGTGTACAAATAGAGACGGTCGAGGACATCAGAGCCAGAGATTCAGCATGCTCAGAGCCGAGCACAGATTCAGAGCAGATGACAGATGCAGGGTCAGACATCCTCCAGGACTGCGACTTTATGATCAAAGATGACGAGGCAGTTTGGGCAGATCCAGACGCACAGGCCATCCTCTCACCTTTAGAGACCGCTGATGCAGAGACGCCAGCAGAGGATAGCTTGAAGAGCACATTCCTGGTCCAGGATACTTTTCAGCTAGTAGAGCTGGTTCTCGACCGCGAGACAGAATTATTTTGTGATGATGATGATGATGATATAGATCCCTCAGAGTCAGATTTTGATTGGGCAGAGTTTGATGAGATTATACCAGATCTGACTTTTACTGAGCATACAGCTAGAGAGGAGGTTGATGCCATGCAGAGCAGAGACAATCTAGTTGAGCAGCCTTCTCCAGATCCAGTTTGCGAGAGAGAGTTCTCATTTTCCCGAGCAAATTTGGCAGCATACACTCGGATTCTTCAAAAGCCAGATTTGCCAGCACCGACTTATCCAGAGTTGAAGCCACTACTAGCATCATTGAAGTATAGGTTCCTTGCGGGTGAGCATGAGATGTAACCAGTCATTATCTCCGCTGATTTGATTGGAGAGTAAGAATCTCGTCTGATGGGGGTTCTTGGAAAGAACCGCAAGTCCATAGGATGGAGTGTAGCAGATCTCCAGGGGATCAGTCCGGCTCTGTGCTCTCACCACATCTATCTCGAGGATGAGGTAAAGCCGTCGCGTGAGTTCCATCGGCAGCTTAACCCGAATCTGAGAGAGGTTGTCATGAAGGAGATCTCAAAGTGGTGGAGCGCCGATTTTATCTACCACATCTCCGACTCCAAGTGGGTCAGTCCGTTACAAGTGGTGCCTAAGAAAACGGGCATCACTACAGTGGTTACGGAGTCCGGAGAGGAGATTGCTACCCGGGTACCCACTTCTTGGAGGGTCTGCGTGGATTACAGACGACTCAACCAGGCCACCAAGAAGGATCATTTCCCCCTACCATTTATAGATCAGATCATTGAGATACTGGCAGGGAAGAGCCATTACTGTTTCTTGGATGGGTACTCCGGCTACAATCAGGTGGCCATTGCGCCAGAGGACCTAGACAAGACCACCTTCACCTGTCCCTTCGGCACATATGCCTTCAGACGCATGCCATTTGGGCTATGCAATGCCCCTACGACTTTTCAGATATGCATGTTGTCTATCTTTTCGGACATGGTGGGGGAGTGCTTGGAGGTCTTCATGGATGATTTCTCAGTCTACGGCGATGGATTCGACTCCTGTCTTGATTGCCTAGATCGAGTCCTTCAGCGATGCATAAAGGTTCGCCTGGTATTATCTTGGGAGAAGAGTCACTTCATGGTGACTCAAGGGACGATGCTTGGCCACATCATCTCCAACAGGGGCATGGAGGTTGATCTGGCCAAGGTGGATGTCATTACCAAACTCAATCCATCTTCCAACTTGCGGCGGTTACGGTCTTTTCTGGGTCACGTCGGTTTCTACCGACGATTCATCCATGATTTCAGCAGTATTGCCTAACCATTGACTGATATACTGAAGAAAGACATCGAGTTCCTTGTAGATGATAAGTGTCTATCGTCATTTGAGACTCTCAAGAGATGTGTGATAGAGGCTCATGTCCTTTAGCCACCTGATTGGTCTCTCCCATTCGAGATCATGACGGACACCTCCAATTTTGCCGTGGGGGCTGTGCTAGGACAGAGGAAGGATGGAGTCCCATTTGCTATTCACTACGCTATCCGTACATTGGATGTCGCGCAGCAGAACTACACAATCACTGAGAAGGAGATGCTAGTCGTAGTTTTTGCCTTAGATAAGTTCAGGTGCCACCTTCTTTATTATTCAGAATCGACTACCTGCCAAGAGGCCAGATGCAAGAGCTCTATGTCAGATGCCACATTCATGAGCAGAGATTCGATTGTACTCTACTAGACAGTGGCTCGTCTATCAACCACCTTTTGGTAGCCTTACTCGACCAATTCAAGTTCGGTTCTCTTCAAGAAAGTAGGACCGTCCTTCAGCTTGCTGATAGATCTGTCAAGAGACGAAAGGGGTTGTTGAAAGACGTAGTCATCACAATTTAGGGTCGGAAATTCCCCGTGGACTTCATTGTGTTTGACATAGAGATCCCTGAATCTGTAACTTATACCCCCATCTTTCTAGGATCTCCATTCTTGGCCATAGCTAAGGCGGTGTCCGATCATGATAGTGGGAAGGTGTACTTTCACGTCGAGGGAGAGAGTATTCAAATAAAGATTATTGACGAGACCAGAGAATGAGACTCAGGAGCATTCAATAGAGGCAGAACGAGACGTCCACCGGGAGTGCGACTTTATGATCACTGATGATGAAGCCGCTTGGTCCGATCCCATTTCACGAGCCCTCCTCTCACCTTGAGATACTGCAGATCCACAGTTTCCAGCAGAGGAAAGTTCGGAAAGCACACTCCTGGCCAAGGACATTTTTTAGGCCGACGACCGCGTTCAGAACAGCGAAGCATATTTTGTATCATATGAGTATGATTCAGATCCCTCAGATCCAAACATAGATTGGGCAGAATTTGATGATTTATTACCTTGTCTTATTTCCATAGAGCCAGCGGCTACGGTGGAGACCATGCTATCACCGAGTCCAGATGCACCAGTAGTGTCATATTCACCAGTTTCATATGATCATCGATAGTTCTCTCATTCAGATCTGGTTGCATTCACTCAGACCTTTCATAGACCAGATTTGCCATCTCCCAGTTGTCTGGAACTGAAGCTGTTACTGCAGTCGCTGAAGTATATATTCCTTGCGAGTGAGTATGAGATGTACCCAATCATTATCTCAGTAGATTTGACTAGGGAGCGAGAATCTTGTCTGATGGAGGTTCTTGAAAGAAACCACAAGGTGATAGGATGGAGTGTAGATGATCTCTAGGGGATAAGTCCAGCTCTGTGTTCCCACCATATATATCTCGAGGTGGTCATGAAGAAAATATCGAAATGATAGAGCGTCGATTTTATCTACCCCATCTCTGACTCCAAGTGGGTTAGTCCATTGCATGTGGTGCCCAAGAAGACGGGCATGACCACATTTGTAAGTGAGTCTAGAGAAGAGTTAGCTACTTGTGTACCCACTTCTTGGAGGGTCTGTGTGGACTATAGACGATTGAATCAGGCCACCAAGAAGGATCATTTCCCGTTACCTTTTATTGATCAGATTATAGAGAGGGTAGTGGGGAAGAGTCAATATTGCTTTCTTCAAGGGTACTCTAGTTAAAATTAGGTGTCCATAGCACCTTAGGACTCGGACAAAACAACATTTACCTGTCTGTTTGGGACTTATGCTTTCAGACTGATGTGTTTTGTTCTAAGTAACACCCCGACGACATTCCAAAGGTGCATGTCCATTTTCTCGGACATGGTGGGTGACTATTTAGAGGTCTTCATGGATGACTTCTCGGTCTACGGTGATGGGTTCGATGCATGTCTTGACTGCCTAGGCGGCATTCTTCAGTGCTGCATAGAGGTAAATCTTGTTTTATCTTAGGAGAAGAATCACTTCATGGTAACTCAGGGGACGGAGCTTGGTCACATCATCTCCAACAGGGGCATGGAGGTTGATCCGGTCAAGGTGGATATCATCAGGAAACTCAATCCACCATCCAACTTGCGACAGTTACGGTCTTTTCCGGAGCATGTCGGTTCCTACCGACATTTTATTCATGACTTCAGTAGGATTGGCTGACCATTGACTGATCAATTGACAAAAGACACTGAGTTCATGTATATGATAAGTATCTTGCAACATTTAGAGTCTCAAGAGCTTAGTTGTTGAGGCTCATGTCCTTCAGTCGCCTGATTGGTCTCTCCCATTCAAGATCATGACAGAGGCCTTTGATTTTGCCGTAGAGGCCTTGCTTGGACAGAGGAGGGATGGAGTACCATTTGCCATTCACTATGATAGCTATACATTGGATGCTGCTCAGTAGAACTATACTTCCATAGAAAAAGAGATGCTAGCAGTAGTGTTCGCCTTGGACGAATTCAGATCATATATTCTTGGATCCAAAGTGACTATTTGTACTAATCATACCGCCATCAAGTACCTTATGGCTAAGAAGGATGCCAAAGCTCGATTAACCAGACGGATCCTTTTACTCCGGGATTTTGATATTGAGATTAAGAATAAACCTGGAGTCACGAATGTGGTGGCGGATCATCTCTCCCAGTTGGAAAAGCTTGAGGAATCTAAGCAGACCGATCCCATTACAGAGACCATCCTAGATGAGGCGATCTTGGCTATCGCCTCTCTCCCATGGTACACCGATATTATGAACTATCGTGTTGCCAAGAAAGTTCCACAAGGTTGGCCCATGCAACAACTTGAAACTTTCCTTGCGAAGGTCAAGTCCTACCATTGAGAGGATCTCATCCTTTATCATGAAGGAGGGGATAGTATCTGGCATCGGTGCATTCCTCTGGATGAGCACCACAACATCCTTACTTACGACCACAAACATGAGGTAGGAGGACATTATTCTGGGAGGAGAACAGCACAGACAGTGCTCCAATCCGTCCTGTGGTGGCCTACCCTCTTCAAGGGTTCTGATGAATCCGTCAAGAGGTGTATAGAATGTCAGAGGATGGGCACATGTGGACAGAGTGATATGATGTCGATGCAGCTCATTTACTTTTATGAAGCTTTGATGCATGGGGCGTTGATTTCATGGGTCCATTCCCTGAGAGTCAGGGGTTTGAGTACCTTATGTTGGATGTTGACTATATGAGTCGTTGGGTTAATGCCATACCTACTCGAACCGTAGATATAACACCATTTGCATATTTTTAAGGATGAATATCGTTTCACAGTTCGGGTTGCCTAGAGTATTAATATCTGACAGGGGTCTCACGTTATCAACGATAAGGTAAAGGCCCTTGATAACGAGTTCAGCATAGACCATCGATTAGCTACTCCATATCATCCTCAGACCAATGGTCTTGCTGAAGTATCAAATAGGGAGATCAAGACGATATTAAAGAAGGTAGTCTGTACAGACTGAAAGGATTGGTCACAGCTTTTAGACTCGGTATTGTGGGACATCTCCCTTTCGTCTCGTTTATGGCATGCCCTGTCTTTACCTGCTGAGATTAAGCGAATGTCACTATGTGTTGTCATTGAGATATTATTAAATTCAGAGAGTATAGGAGGTCTAAGAAAGGATGATTAGGTAGACCTGGAGGAGTTTAGAGATACAGCCTTTTCAAACAGACTACAGTATAAAGAGAGAGTAAAGGAATGGCATGATTCTCATATTAGCCATAAGCAGTTTGAGCCAGAATAGAGAGTATGGTTGTTTGACGTCAGGCTTAGACTATTCCCAGGGAAATTACAAAGTAAGTGGAAAGGCCATACATGGTCCGAAAGGTGCATGACAATGGTAGTATCGACATATCTGAGATGTCATCTGAGTCCACCTTTCGTGTCAACGGTCAACGCCTCAAGCTGTATCTAGATCACGATCTATTGATTGTTGACGTTGCCCCGATTCATTTTGCATGAGATGTGGTCTTTGACTCACATCATTTGCATCTCATGCCTGATTATCATTGTTCTTCCACCCTGTATAGATCTAGATGTCCATATCACCACATTCTTTAGTCTAACATCCCATTTGCATCTTGTGATTATGTTATACTTAAGGTGTACTTTACCCTTACTATAGAGGGGATGTCAGATATTTTATTATTCTTTTGATTGTTTTTAGCTCTGTTTTGCTGCCTATACTTAGGTATATTTTAACCTAAGTACATGGGAGGTAGACCATGTACATCCTAATCCTCGGTTTTCCCTTTATGTACAATCTGCTATACTTAAGATTACTTGATCCTAAGTATAGGGGGATCACTAACTTCAATTCATTCCATTCTTTTATTCATCGTTGTAGTATAGGCTTTCTTTTCATTTCCCTATACTAAGCACGAGTTATGACTTCTTCATCGCTCTTTGATCACTCTAAGGACATCGTTCGAGCTAAGTATAATGGGTGTCATATATATTACATATATACTTTATCCATAACTCGTACTTTGTGTGAGTGTGTTAATTAATAAAAATGGCTAAAATCTCTTATACTAAAAATCACAAAAATTTAAAATTGTTCTTCAAGTACATAAAATTCTTAATATAGCATACATAGCTATTTATAAAAACTGCTTTTGTACAAATGATTGTAAAAATGTTTTGCTTGTAAAATGTTTGTAAATATTTTTGTATCAAAACTATGTATATAGTATAAATTTTCTGTAAAATGTTTGAAAAATAAAGGTTTGCAAAAACCCTTGCGTAAATATTTGTAAATACTTTTCAAAACTTATGCATTCATGCATGTATTCAAACATTTTCAAAAATTCTGCACATTTTCAAAAAATTTGCATAAAAAAATTTTTGTAAATATTTGTTTATTCTACTGAATCATAGTTGACATTTAAACTAGTTTAGAATTAAATTGGAAAATGGATCTTGGTTAAGACCTTAATCCACCTAATTCTCAGAGGAACCTTATAGGATTTAGGGTTAAGACCTTTCAGGTCCATATGTGTATATGTCTACTGGCTCAAGAGGAAAAAAGTTCTTATGTGTATATGTTGCACCGTATAGATAGGTTGTACATATGCACATCAAAAAAATAAAGAAAAAAAGAAAAAGAAAATAAAAAAGTGTGAAAAAAGAAAAACTCCAAAAAAATGGACAGGCCTGATTGAAAATAAAATGTCTGTCGGAGTGTATAATAAAGTAAATCTTATGTTACACCTTCTCATCTCAAGAAGCTTGCAGCAGGAGACATAGCTACACTAGCTGGGCTCCCACGGATACATGGCTACACCGGTCATGGCCCATTCTCTTCTTTCCCCTCTTCTTGAGTCGGTTGTACTTGAACTTAGAAGGGAATACCCCGCTCCTTGAGGAAAGAACTGTTGGACTAGGGCATTAGAGTTACCTTGTTAAGGGGGGTTGTTTCTTTGTCATTTCTGAGGTGGGGAGCTAAATATCACTTACACCATACAAGAAAGATTCATGGTCATTAGTGTTTGTGTATGTAGACTTGTTCTGATCTGGATTATCGAGGAGTCCTGACCATGGATTGGTGGAACTTAGAGATTGTTGAGTTTTAAACTTAAGTCCAATTAAGGTTCCGATAAACTAATAATCCAAAGTTCTGATAGAGCTCCATACTTCAATTTATTGAAGATAAGTTTAATAATCAACCTTGATTCACCTTATTTTTATTTTCTTATCTTTTTCTCTTCTTTTTCAAATAAGTGTTTGCTAAGGGACTAGCAAAGGTAAAGTATAGGGGGTGATGAATCTCTGATTCTCACCCTTTATTCTTTTATTTTAGCGATTTATCTTGGCAAATCATCATGTAAATAGGTCTAAATACAATAAGTTAGCATTCAACATGCATTTGTTAATATTGCATATTTTGCATGTATTTGTGCAAAAATAAAAGGAAAAGAAAAAGAAGGGGGTATTTACAATAAATACAGAGTGACCCGAACCTTAAGAGAAGGTCAAGCCTCGACCTGATCGCCAAATAAAATAAGTAGAGAGAGATAGGGCCTACTCTATGTTATACATATTACCTATGTATATAATATTATTTTTTTAAAATAAAAATAAAATGTTCTTTCTACCTTCTTGTATATAGTCTTAAAAACAAAAATAAAATAAAAAATAGTAAAATAAAAATAAAATCCTTTCCCATTTGTACAAAATACATGTATATATGTTTCACTCCCTGTTTATTTTATACATGAAAATAAATCATAAAAACAACATAAAAATTATTTTGTACCCCTAAAAAACATGTGGAAAATAAATAAATTACAAAATTGGGGTATTTGTGTAAAAATAATAGAATAAAAATAATTGTACAAAATACATAAGTATATTACACATTTATATAATATTATATATTATACATAGATTAATTTATTTTTCATAAAATTAATTAAAAATCACAAAAAACAATTATTGAAAATAATAAACATTTTCCATTTTATACATTTTTTTATTTTGAAGTCATTTACTACTTTCATTGATTTTGTAAACATTTTGTAAAATCTTTTTTTTCTGATTGGTCGTCGCCAGATGTTGTCCAAGGGTCAATGCCTTCTTCCAGGCTTGACCCGACCTGGAATCATCGCATGTGTCTCCTTCTGAGATCCAACACCTTCACAGAACCCTAGGAAGGCACGGATCTTCCTATGGTTGTGTGCTTTCATCCAATTCTTCCACCCCCTTGGGAACCCTATAAAGCATCTTTTTCTGCCTCATTGTAGTTCAGCTCGTTCCTCGCCCTTTCTTCCACCCCTACACACCTTTGGTTGAGTGATAGCTACCAGAGGCCATCCTTGGAGTGGAGTTTGGTCGCGTGGTTCACGCAACTCAACTACATGGATAGCGAGCACCATCGCGTCTAGCCTCCCAACCTTCCACAGCTTGGTCGAGGCCACAACCTAGCCGATCACCTTTGCCTGTGTCTCGACAACTCATTCCAACCTTCAGGTATCCCCCATATCCCCTTCATTTTCCTGTTCGGTTCACTTATTCCATTTTGCACCACCGCACGTTCATCTGCTCTGCCCCGATCGTCAGAGCCTCATCTCACCTTCACATCCTTATCGATCGAACCCCCTACAAATACTCCATTTCGCACAGCACCTTGATCACCCTTAGGCTCGACCATCGAGTCGAGATAAAGGCCCAGATCTCCTTCTACCACCTCGTCGGAGATCGACCTCCATTCTCCCATGCTTCTCCCATCCTTGTCAAGCAATAACTTGATCGGAGAAAATCCCCCCGAGTTGCTCTTCCCTCTGCAGGACATTACGTGCATAAGGAGCCACTTGTGAGCCCTAGTAGCTTATGCAGAGAACCCCCAGGTGATCAGCCATCGCCACCACCATCCGACTACCCGCAGCTCCATCAGACTCATCACATCGACACGTCGCTACTCCACGAAGCTGGTGGACTCCTTGCTCTTCAATCAGGCCAGCGGATCTCCTCCGTTGCTCGATCAAAGTCCGGTAGGGTGGTGTTCTTCTAGCACCCTTCTTAGTCGTCAGATTACACCCCTTCCTCCATAAGTCATCAGAGACGCCTGACAGAAAGTATATGCGGTCGTTAGATCAGAGCAGTAGCACCAGATCCAGTCGCACATCTGCAACAGCTTCTGCACTGTTAGATCAGTAGGTGGCATACAATCAGAGTTGTACGCCCATGTAGCCTCCCGCATGTGCCATGTTCCCCTGCAGGGTATTTTGCATCTTTCATCCTACATTTATGTGATTTATTTTCTAGTCCAGTAAATAAATATTGCAGCATAAACTTTTTGCAGTTTGGTCCCTATGTTTTTAGTATTTGCATTTTAGTCCTTTTGAACCTAAGACACTGCATATACACATGAGTTGTGGGCTATCTGCATGTCATGTCCCTGAGCTTTATTGATGATATGTTTTGTGTAAAAACTTTTTGGTTATTGCATATATACCCCTATGTGTGTATTTTTTAGCATGAGCGTGAATTAAATGGATAAATTGCAAGTTTAGCCCAGAGCTTTTTATATGTGTTATATTTTGGCATGGAAACTTTTTAAATAATTGCAAGTAGGACCATGTATGCTTTGTGTTGTTTTTAATCAAACAATTACTAAATCAACTCTTAAAATTCCATAAAAATCACAGTTAGCTCCTTCTAACACTTAATATCAATGGTAATTTTTGTGACTTAGTTTAGCTTTATTTCATATTTTCTAAAAAAACAAAAACATCCAACAATTGTTCTGACTATTTTCTAAAATACATAAAAATTCGAAAATTGTCTCAAAAATTCTATAAAAATTGGTGTGTGTATGTGTGTGTGTGTGTTTGAGATTTATATGCTATGTCTTCAGTACCATTTTTGTTGCATTATCCCTTATAAAAACCCTAATATCATAAAAAATTAAAAATCATATGAAATAATTAAAAATTCTAGAAAAAACAAAAAATATGATTTCAATTTCTGTAGGTTGGTAATTTCATGTACTTTTGCATAAAATTGCTATCCAAGACATTAAGACATTTTAAGTATTTTTAACTTGTAATTTTATCCTGGTTGTACACTGTTTGCCCTGTTTTATTTCTTTCATCTTTTATAAAATAAACAAAATTTGGAAAATCCCATAAAATCATCAATAACATCTAATTACTTGAAAAATATAAAAAAATTGTTTCCTATTTTTGAGCATTCTCAATCTTAATAAAACTTGTAAAGGCATGCTTGTGTGTTTGATTGCCTTATTTCTTTCGCCTGCCTTCTCTTAATTAAAAATATAAAAAAAATGCAAATTAAAAATCACCAAAACATGCCTTTTATTCCCTAATTAGGACTACTTCTTAGGTTCCACTCGTGCTCCTTGTGTTCGACCCTAGTCACTATACTAGGTTAAATAAATAGCGAAGACCGCTAACACTGATTTTGTACTTGATTGCTATATTTTGAGTGGTCTTATTTTCTTTTTGATTACGCTTCGTAATTTGGGTCGCAACGACCCTTGATATTCCTTAACCCGAGTGGAGAATTGTGTCACCATGCACCATGTAGATATGTTGTACATATGCACATGAAAAAAATGTGCAAAATTGCGAGAAACTCCTAAAAAGTGGGCATGCCTGATTTAAAATAAAATGTCTGCCGAAGTGTATATAGTGAATAAGAAATGCTTATGTATTTCACCATCTCATCTCATGGAATCTTGCAACTGGAGATTTAGCTACACTAGTTAAGCTCTAAGGAATACGTGGCTACACTAGTCATGGTCCATTCTCTTCTTTCCCCTTTTCTTGAGCAGGTTGTACTTGAACTTAGAAGGGAATACATCTCTCCTTGAGGAAAGAGTTGCTATACTAGGGGATTAGAGTTACCTTATTGAGGGAGGTTGTTTCTTTTTCCATTTTTGAGGTGGGGAGCTACATATCACTTACACAGTACAAGGAAAGATTCATAGTCATTAGAGTTTGCGTATGTAGACTTGTTCTGACCTGGTTATTAAGGAGTCCTGACCATAGAATTGTGGAACATGGAGCAATTGAGTCTTAAACCTATGTCCCAATAAGGTTCCACCAAATTAATAATCCAAAGGTCTGACTTAGCTCCATACTCCAATTTAATGAAGATAATTTAAATAATCAACTTTGGTTCTTTTTCTTTTCTTCTCTTCTTTTTCACTTAATTTTCAAATAATTGTTTGCTAAGAGACTAGCAAAGGAAAAGTTATTTTGGGTGATGAATCTATGATTCTCATTCTTTATTCTTTTATATTAAGCTTTATATCTTAGCAAAACTATCTGTAAATTGGTGTAAATACAATAAATTAACATTGTACATGTCTTTATTAATTTTACATAATTACATCAATTTTCTAAAAATAAAAGAATAAAGATAAAAGAAAAAGAAGGATGTATTTAGAATAAATATAGAGTGACCCAAACCTCAAGAGAAGGTCAAGACTTGACTAGATCAACAAGAATATGAGTAGAGAGAGATAGGGTACACTGCATATTGCACATACACCTATACTTGTGGAAATAAATATTCGTGCTTCACATTGTGTAAATATCATTTTATTTTTAAAAATTTATATATAGTACTAATAATAATATAAAGATAAAATAAAAATCAGAAAACATAAAATAAAATAAAAACAATATCCACAATTCATGGTACAAAGGCCACATGTATATATAATGCATACAATATCCATTTATTTAAAATCCTTAATCAAATTATAAAAATCAAATAAAAATAATTTTACACCCATCAAATTATTTTGAAAATAAAAAATATAAAATAAAGATTATTTTTGTAAGAAAAAATACTTATATAAAATATATAGGTATATTATACATGTACATAGTACTACATATTGTATATACCAGAATCAATTAATTTATAAAAATAATTAAAAATCATAGAAAAATAGTTTACAAAATAATAAACATTTTTTCCATTTTTCCATTTTTCATTTTAAAATCGTTTGTTATTTTATATTCATTATTCTTTCGATTTTTAGCTCGGAATTTTCTGATTCGTCCATTCAGAATGTTGAATTCGGTCAACCTTCTCCCTCAGCCGAGTTGACCCGACTTCTATTCTTCAGAGTCTGTTTCTCTGATTTTTCCTGGTTGAACCCGACATAAATTCTCCTCAATTTCACCGCCCGATGGCTCTCCTTTGATATGTGATCCTCGCGGATCCCTAGGAACAGTTGGATCTGCTTAGGGATTCGTACTTCCCTTCGATATTTCCATACCTTAGAGCATCCCTATATGTCCTCGTGCCGCCACAGACCCCTAGACACCTTCAGGAGAGTGACAGCTCCTCGGAGAGCCCTTCAGAGCCTTGTTTGGTGGTCCCATTGAGCGAAGCTCATCGCGTGGCTGGAGAGCCACCGTGAGAAGCCTCCTTCACCTGTCGTAGCCTAGTCGAGGCCATAACCCCCTCTGTCCACTTCACCAGAAGTCCTTGAGTTTGTCAGTAGCTCTAGGTGACCTTCATTCCGCTTCCATTCCATGTTTCCTTTCGATTCATTTCACTTTCATCGTCGCATGTTCATCCGCTCCGACTAACCAGTCAGAGCTCCGTCATGCTCGCCTTCCCTTACAGATCGACACACCACATCACCGTCACCCTTCCTCCATGATCTAAACCCCTTAGATTCGGTCCTGAGGCCAAGATTAAGGTTTAACTTCCTTCCTCCACGACACCGAAAGTCGAAGCTCACCCCACCATCGCTTCCTTAGTTTTTCCCAAAATGACCTCGACCGAAGCTTGGTCTTCGAGTCTGGAGTATATCTCTAGGAGTCGTCCACACGATATGGAGACCTCCCACGAAGGTGTTGAACTCATTCGTGAGTTGATCGGCCACTGGGTCACCATATATCCTCAATCATACCTCATCCACGTTGTGTTCGTCCAACACCTTCCAAAACCGTCGGATGACTTCTGTTGCCCAGTTCTGATCACAATTTCTCCTTCATGCCTAAAAGGTAACAATCTGATCTGTTGCTTGTCATATTTGGATCGCATGTCCCTGATTATCCTCCAGACGTCAGATCCCTTTCTAGAAATAGATCATAACTGTATGTCAGCTCTGCGCTCCGAACCGTCAGATATTGCTAGAAGTCACGTGTCACCCACCCATGCCTGGGTAAACTTCATCTTTTACCATGTCTTTTCTATTCAGTCCAATAAATGTAATAACTAGTTAAAAATAATTCCAATTTGGACCCTCTAGTTTCCTGTATTTGCATTTTAGTCCAGTTTGGCTAAGTCCACATGCGTCCTCATGTGATAGTTTGGGATATTTGCAGAATATCATTTGAAATTTTTGCAGGTGATGAATGCAATTTATGTTTTTATATTTTCACTTATACCCTCGACTGCCTATATCACATGTTGTGCATGATTTGAGTGGACAAATTGCATCTTTGACCACTAAATTTTCATTGCATGTTATGCTTTGGCCCCAATACTAGAAATATTTGTAACTAAGTCCCCATTGCATTGTTTTTAGCTCTTAAATTTTTTTTAATGCAGTAATTATTAAATCAACCCTAGAAATTACATGTAGTCTTTGATTGCATGTACTATTTTTAGTAATTTTCATTGGTTGATTTGTGTGTATTTTACATTATTAAAAACTCAAAAACCCATAAAATACGTCCTGTCGATCTTATAAAAATTATAAAATTCAAAAAATCATCTAAAAATTCAATAAAAATTAGAGTAGTTGGTAGTCTTTCTTCTCCAGTAGAAATTTTGTTTGAAAATTCCTTATAAAAAACATAAAAAAAAGCAAAACAATTAAAATCTCATAAAAATTAATTGTAGAAAAATCCAAAAATATCGTTTTCATTCTCTATTGGTAGATATTTCCATATATTTTATCATAAAAACCACTTATAGTAGTTTTAGGCATTTTTAGTAATTTTTAACTTCCAAATTACTCTTGGTTTTGTCTTATTTACCATTTTTGCTACTATATGATTTTTAGAAAATTACATAGACACCTTAAAAACTCCATAAAAATTACCAAAAATAATAAAAAACATATAAAAACCAAAAATATTTTTATTGTAATTTTCTGATTATTTTTGACATATTAGAAAAAAATATAAAAAGAGTGTGTTTGAGTTTTTTTATTCGTTGCACATTTTGATTTTATTTGAAAAAATAAAAATATACAAAAACTAAAAATCGTTAAAAATATTTTGTTTCATGAAATCGCTCTACTTATCTTTTTAATTGCGCTCCTTGTGTTCGACCCTGATCGTTATACCAAGTAAATAAAAGTAGTGAAACTGCTTACATTTGATTATTTTATCTTTAAGTGGTTTAGTTTTCTCTTTGATATGTTTGGTCGATTTGGGTCACAACAACATTATTATTAATCAACATAACTCTAGTCGTTCAGGCGATCATAACCAGGGTTTGTTTTATGATCCTGCTTTCAGTCCAGATCTACTCTTCATAATTCCCCACATTAAGATGATGGGAAAGAGGTCTCTTAGGCTGCCTATGGTAGTATGTCATCTAGGGCTACTTCGGAGAGCTCAGATCCGCTCTCTGAATCGGAATTTACCTCCACCATGTTGCCCCTCGACCACCCTTCTTCTACTCTTCAGGTATAGACAGACTGGCTAGCACAACTCTACATTAATTTGATAGCACTTGATCTAGGGTCTTTTGCCTTTACAGAGACTGGAGAGATGGCCAACGATGATAGAATCGATGAGCAGCCTCATACTTCATCATTTGATATAAACCAGGCAGCCATCAGTAACACCCTACTAGCTTCCCGAGAGACCATGTAGAGACAGATCCAACACTAGGGAATCTTCATGGAATAAATTAGGAGAGAGCTCACCCAGATGAGAGTTGGGAGAGAAGAGTCAGAGATACCAGGTTGTGGTGGAGATATACCACGACATGAGAGTCGAGTAGATCACAGACACCAAGAGGAGCCATGAGATCCATAGAGGCCAGCACACACCATGGGGTAGTTGCACAACCTTTGTGCAACCCTCACTCACCAATGAATCCAGCTACCTGCCAACCTGGGAGACTTCGAGCTTCGCCGCCAGATGATTCAGTTGTTGCCAAAATTCCATGGGCATGCCATCGAAGATCCCCACCTCCATCTGCAAGAAATTGAGATGATATGCAGCATCATCCATGACAGGCTGGTGGACGAGAATACCATTAAGCTGATAGCCTTCTCGTTCTCCTTGATCGATAGAGCAACTTACTGGCAGAAATAGTTGAGAAGGGTTGTCACCACTTTGGAGTATCTCCCGACCGAGTACCTGAACAAGTATTCTCAACTCAGCAAAACCAATGTAGCCAGATCTATGATCAGTAACTTCTCTATGATCCATAATGAACAATTCCATGAAGCATGGGATCGATTCCGAGAACTCGTCGATAGGTGTCCCCACCATGATATCAGCAAGCCCAATCTTATCTAGAGTTTCTTTTGTGAACTTACACCTGAGCAGTAGGGGCTTGTGAATGCCTCTTGTGGAGGCTCCTATTTCACCAAAGACAAAGACTGGGTCTTGGCCATCTATGAGGAGATGGTTGAAAACTACACCGTGATGTCCTAGACCCAACTTTACACCCAAGAGAAGCCTCCTGATCAGGCAACTATGATAGCATGCATTGAGGTCGGTCCTTCTTCATCTTCTACAGCAACAACACTAGCAGAGTCTTCAGTTGTCGATATGGATATCGTCAGCCAGAAGCTAGAACAGATGGAGATTATCAAGAAGAATACATGCCAGGGCCTTAATAAGCTTAATAGGATTGATGAGCTGGACCAAACACTGAATGACCTGAAGACTCAGGTCATTGTCTCCAAACGGCTCAGATGGCTTCTTAGCCACATTCCAGGTCACAACCTGATCTAGGGATCAGTTCATCTCAGCGCTCCCTATATCGTGAAGTCCATCACATTCAAGAGGAGCCTATCCAATCACTCTCGTAGTACCATTTGATGCCACCTCCTTCTTCAGATACTCATTTAGTGTTATATCATCTGTATCAGTCCTTGGTGTCCCTTCCTTTGCCAGTCCACAAGAAGCAGGAGCCGTTGATGGAAGTCAACATGATTTGGTACTCCCAGTACTAACAACAGCTTAGGATTTGTCATGATCACCCAGAATTCCGATGGTCTACTGGTGGTGTTCCATCCCAATAATAGCCTCCAACACTGCCCAACAACAGCACCCCCAGTACTCCCAGTAGCTACAGCATGGTCCTTGACCCTCATACCAAGGTCAACAGTGGCGGCAGCAGCATCATCATCCGTAGTACCCACAATCTCCTCCTCACTTGTACCATTTGCAATATAGCCTGCCTCATTTCTAGCGAGGCCACCCATCCGGTTCTCATACACATTCGTACAAGAATCCAATCCTTGGTGATCTTGCATGCATGCTTTCCGAGTAGGAAGCTACCTTTCGGCGAGAAATGGATGAGTTCCGATAGGAAATAAGGAAAATAATAAAGGGAAAGGTTGTCATACCTACATAGACTAAACCTAACCCTAATGATCTGAAGAGAAAATCTGAGCAGGAGCGGTAGGAAGCCAACCGGTGGTGACTCATCTAGGCGACATCCGATGCAGATTCTAGGGTACCAGATGGAGTCGAGAGCGTTGCTGGTGCCGCTAATCATGATGATGACCGCGGTGCGGAATCCACCAAGGATGATAATCCATATGACGATGATGATGTCGCAGTATCTCTAGCCGTTGTATATAGTGGTGATGATGCCACCGAATTTCCATATGACAGGCTAGAGCGTGTTACTGATGCTACCAGTTTAGATGATGTCGGTGGTTCTGATGCCACCAAGAGTCAGACAGTTGTGTTGTCCTCACCTATACTTGAGGATGTTTTTTAAAAAACTAAAAAAATGAAAAACTTCAAAAACTAAAAATATGAATAAAGGAATATTTTTTCTATCTCCTTTGGATCCATTTGTTGAGAATGATGATGTTGCATGGATTCCGGCATTATGAATGTTCAGAAATTCATTCCTTAGCCTCGTTCCTTTGAGGATGGTACCGCTATCCCCTTCCCTCAAGCACTTCACTAAAGGAAGAGCCTAAAATAGAAAATACCAAAAAGAAACAACAAATAGAGTTCAGCGATAGATGATAGACCAATTCCATATCCAGTTGACTCTTCAGGAGGTACTTGATCATATCCCTCTTTTCCAAAAGAACCTCAGAGAGAAGACCAACATTCCTAGGAAGAAGAGCTGAAATCACAATGCAGAAATCCATGTGCTCACTCGTGCGACTTGCTTCGCCATCTAGAACCGATTGTCAGCCAAGAGACCCGATGTAGGGGCTCCATATGTCAGATGACACATTCATGAGTAGCGGTTTGATTGGACTTTGTTAGACAGTGGATCCTCGATTAATCTCCTCCCGACTACCTTACTTGACCGATTCAAGTTTGGCCCTCTTAGATAGAGCAGGATAGCTCTTCAGTTTGCATATAGATCAGTCAAGAGGTCGAAGGGGTTATTAAAGGAAGTTGTCGTCACAATTTAGTGCCTGAAATTCCTCGTGAACTTCGTTATATTAGACATGGACATCCCTGAATGTGTTACTAATACCCCCATCATTTTAAGATGACATTTCTTGGCCACAACCAAGGCGGTGTCTGATCATGACAGCGGGAAGGTATACTTTCATGTTGAGGCCTAGAGTATACAAATAGAGACGATAGAGGAATTGAGAGCCAGAGATTTAGCTTACTCCGAGCAGAGTTCAGAGCAGATGACAGATTCAGAGCTAGACATCCACCGTGAGTGTGATTTTGTGATTACATATGATGAAGTCATTTGGACAACCCTGATTTCATGAGCTCTTATTGTATCTTCAGAGTTTGTAGAGTTATAGATGCCAAAAGATGAGAGTTCGAAGATCGTACTCATGACACAGGATACCTTAGAGGTTGGTGATTGTGACTTGGCTAGTGAATCGGAGTATATATCTTGTGATTTCGATTTAGATCCCTTGAGCTCAAACACTGATGACAGGACTTTGATGAATATTTACCAGGTCTGATGTCCGCAGATCCCACATCTCGGGCGAAGATTGAGCTATTACAGTTGATAGACATATCAACAGGGTTGTCTTCATCAGATTCATTGATTCAGTGAGAGTTCTCCCATGTAGATTTAGTATATTTCACTCAGACTTTTCAGAGACCAGATTTGCCAGCTCCCACATGCCCGGAACTGAAGACCTTACCACAGAGCATGAGTTATAGATTCTTTGTGGGGGAGCCAGAAATATTCCTAATCGTTATCTCGGCGGATTTGAATGATGACCAAGAATCGCGTTTGATGGAGGTTCTTAAAAGAAACTTCACAGAAATCAGATAGATTGTAGCTTATCTCTAGGGGATAAATATGTCCTTGTGCTCTCACCACAAATATCTCGAAGATTATGCCAAGCCATCATGTGAGTTTCAGCGTAGGCTGAACCCGAATCTTCGAGATGTAATCATGAAGGAAATATCTAAGTGGTGGAACGCCGATTTTATCTACCCATCTCCGACTCCAAATGGGTTAGCATGTTACATGTGGTACCCAAGAAGACGGGTATCGCTACAGTTATGAATGAGTCTGGAGAGGAGATATCTACCCGAGAAACAACTTCTTGGAGAGTATGTGAGGACTACAGACGATTGAATCTGGCCTTCAAGAACAATCACTTCCCACTACCATTTATTGATTAGATCATTGAAATATTAGCTGGGAAGAGTCACTATTTCTTTCTTGACAGGTACTCAAGATACAATCAGGTGTCCATAGTGCCCAAAAACTAGGAGAAAATGATGTTCACCTATCCGTTCAGAACGTATGCTTTTATACGGATGCCCTTTGGATTATGTAATGCCTCGGCTACATTCCGAAGGTACGTGTTTTCCATTTTCTCGGACATGGTGGGCGACTTTTTGGAGGTCTTCATGGATAACTTTTTTGTCTACGGCAATGGGTTTGATTCTTGTCTTGCTTTCCTAGATCGAGTACTTCAACGCTACATTAAGGTCTACTTAGTCTTATCTTGGGAGAAGATCTATTTCATTATGACTCAAGGGACGGTCCTTGGTCACATCATCTCGATAAAGACATTGAGGTTGATCTAGCCAAGGTGGATATCATCAAGAAGCTCAATCCACCGTCCAATCTGAGACAGTTGCGGTCTTTTTGGGGCATGTCGATTTCTACGGACAATTCATACAAGACATTAGTCAGATTGACCGACAACTAACTAATTTTCTCACGAAAGACATCGAGTTCCTAGTAGATGATAAGTGTCTTTCCTCTTTTGAGACTCTCAAGAATTTGGTTGTGCGGTCTCCTATCCTTCAACCACCCGATTGGTCTCACCCATTCAAGATTATGATGGATGCTTCCGATTTTTCCATAAGGGTTGTGCTTGGACAAAGGAGGGATAATGTACCATTTTCCATACTCTACGCTAGATAGACTTTGGATGTCGCTCAACGGAACTACACTATGATTGAGAAGGATATGTTCTCCATAGTATTTTCTTTATATAAGTTTTGATCTATATTCTCGGATCTAGAGTGACTATTTATATAGTTCGCACTGCCATCTGATACCTAATGGTCAAGAAGGATGCCAAATCCATATTGACTATATGGATCCTTCTCCTCCTGGAGCTTGATATTGAGATTAAGAATAAACCTGGAGTCAAGAATGTGGTGGCGGATCACCTCTCTCGATCAGAGCATCTTGAGGATTCTGATATGACCACACCTATCACTAAGACATTACCAGATGAGGTGATTCTTGTTATCACCTTGCTCCCATGGTACGCTGACATTGTGAACTAAGTTGTTGGTTGTCCCATGCAGTGACTTTAGACCTTCCTTGAGAAGGCCAAGTCATATCATTGGGAGGATCTCACCCTTTACCTTGAAGGGGGGGATAGTGTATGGCACTGTTGTTTTCCTCAAGAGGAGCACCATAGTGTCCTCACCTATTACCACAAGCTTGAGGCAGGAGGACACCACTCTGGGAGATGGACATCACAGAAGGTTCTTCAATCCAGCCTTTGGTGGCCTACCCTCTTTAAGGATTCCAATGAATTCATGAAGAGGTGTACTAACTGTTAGAGGATGGGCACTTGTCGACAGAGAGAGATGATGTCGATGCATCCCATTCACTTCTGTGAGGTTTTTGATGCATGGGGCATCGACTTCATGGGTCCATTCCTAAGAATCTGATATTTTAGTATATTATATTTGTTCTGGATTATGTGAGTCGATAGGTTGAGGCTATCCCCGCTCGAGTCACAGATGCAAAGACTATTTGCAAATTTTCGAGGAAGAATATCATTTCATTGTTCGGGGTACCTAGAGCCTTGATTTCTAATGGGGGGACTCATTTTATCGATGACAAGATAAGGGCCCTTACTAATGAGTTTAGCATAGACCATAGAGTTTCCATGTCATATCATCTACAGAAAAATGGTCTTGTTGAGTTTCAAATAGGGAGATTAAGACTATTCTACAGAAGGTTGTCTGCCAAGACTGAAAGGACTGGTCGTATCTTTTGAACTCAGTCTTGTGGGCATATAGGACTTCCTTTAAGACGTCTTTGGGTACATCTCCTTTTCGACTCATTAATGGAAAACCATGCCACTTACCTGTTGAGATCAAGCACAAGTAACTTTTGACAGTTATTGAAATAACTGGATCCTGGGAGTATAGGACAGCAGAATTGGTAGCGCTGGAGGAGTTGAGAGACAAATCCTTCTCAAGTATCCTACAATGTAAGGACAAGTAAATATATGGCATGATTCTCACATCAGCCATAAGCAGTTTTATCCCAACCAGAGAGTATGGCTATTTGATGCTAGGTTGAGATTATTTCGAGGGTAATTACAGGCTAAATGAAAGGAACCATACTTGGTCAGAAAGGTGCACGACATGGTAGCATTGATATATCAGAGTTGTCTTCTGAGTCTACCTTTCGAGTCAATGGTCAGCGCCTGAAGCCATATCTTGATAATGATCCAGTGACCGTTGATGTTGCCCCTATTCATTTTGTATGAATGCATTCATTGATTCACATCACCTGCATCTCTTACTTGATTTTCATCTACTTCACCCCTATATAGGTCCATATTGTCTATATCCTTCATTCATTTTATTTAATACCCAGATCCATCTTATGAATATGATATACGTAGGATGCACTTTATCCTAAGTATAAGAGGTATTAGACCTGTGGTTAGTTATTTGTCAATTGCCTATATTTTTGTTGCCTATACTTAGGGATATTTTACCCTAAGTATAGGGGAGGTAGTATCTGAACATTCTATTCATCGATTTTCCCCTTTGTATATAGCCTTTTATACTTACGATTACTTGATCCTAAGTATAGGGAGGATCATCGACTTCTATTGATTTATTCTTTCATTCATTTCATTCGTTGTAGTATAGGATTCTTTTCACTTCTCTATACTGAGCATGAGTTATGACTTCCTCTCTAATCACTGTGAGGGCATTTTTCGAACTAAGTATAGAGGGTGTCGTATATATTGTATATATATTGTAGCCATAACTCATATTTGTGTGTTAATAACATGTATATTGTGTATAAAATAAGAATAAGAATGTTTTGAAAAAAAATTTCAAAATGCTTTATAAAAGTTGTTTGAAAAAATATTTTTGTATAAAATTTGTAAAAAAATATTTGTAAAAATGTTTTTCTTGCAAAAGATTTGTAAATTATTTTCTATATTAAAATTAGGAAAATTGTACAAATTTTTTGAAAATTATATGAAAATAATTTTTTTGCAAAAACAATTTGTAAATGTTTGTAAAAATAGTTTTGAAAATCTTTTGAAAATATCTGCAAAACTTTTTTTGTGACATGGGCAATAACTTATGGGGTATGAAATCTACATGTATATATGTGTACATTAAAAACCATAATCTACCCCTAAATGCTTTGAACATAAAGTCATCTTGAGATCTTGTACTCAAAATAATCTCATATATAAAACCTGTAACATATACCCTATTGTAAATGTGTACACATCTTTATGAAAACTTTAATTTCTTTTAGTTATTCAAAAAAATACCTAAAATTTTGGAAAATTAAAATCTCATAAAAATTTGCAAAGTTTGAAAAATTCTCACCAAAAAGTGTTTTCGTAAATATTTGCATGTGCATTCTTCATAATCATGGTTGACATTTAAACTAGTCTAGAATAAAATTGAAGAATGGAGCTTGGTTAAGATCTTAATCCACTTAACTTCATTGGAACTTTACAGGATTTAGGGTTAAGACTTTTCATGTCCATAAAGACTTAATTATGAGTCCACTAGGCTATGTTCACATGTCATTTTTATTATCCTAAGTAGAACATTTAACAATACACGCATGACGCTCAGAGACAACGGCTTGACTTGGACACACACCTTACATGTAGGTCAACATGGATGAGGTGGTGAGGAGGCAGAGTCCGTTGGCTTGAAGTAGCATATGGGGGTAGTGCAGCTAGCAGGAACCTCCTATCCTCCTCTAGGGAGTGATGTGCTCCTCAACCTGGTCTAGTAGCATTGAGGTCTAAAGACAGGATGTTGTGGGTTGCAATAAAGCTTCAAAAGAGGGATAGTCTACTTGCTCAAGAAGAAAAACTCCTTATGTACATGCAGCACCTTATAGATATGTTGTATATATGTCATATAAAAAATGTGCAAAAATACAAGAACTTCAAAAAAGGGGACATGTCTGATTGAAAATAAAATTCATGTCGGGGTGTATATAGTGAAAAAGCAAAGCTTATATATCCCACCATCTCATCTCAGGGAAGCTTGCAGCTGGAGACTTAATCTACACTGGTTAAGCTACAAGGGATATGTGGCTACACTGGTTACGATCCATTCTCTCATTTTTCCCTCTTCTTGAGCTGGTTGTATTTGAATTTAGGTGGGAATACCCTGCTCCTCAAGGAAAGAGTTGCTAGATTGGAGGATAAGAGTTACCTTGTTGAGGGAGTTGTTCTTTGCCATTTTTAAGGTGTGGAGCTACATATCACTTACACAATACAAGGAAAGATTCATAGTCATTAAAGTTTGTGTATGGACTTGTTCTGACCTGGTTGTTAAGGAGACCTGACCATAGAATTGTGGAAATTGAAGTCGGTTAAGTCTTAAACCTATTTCCCAATAAGGTTCTGTGAAATTAATAATCCAAATGTCTAACCGAGCTCCATACTCCAATTTTATAAAAATGAGTATAATAATCGGCTCCGATTCTTCCTTTCTCTTTTCTTTTTATTTCACTTCTTTCTTAAATATGTGTTTGCTAAGGGACTAGCAAAGGTAAAGCATAGAGGGATGATGAATCTACGATTCTCATTCTTTATTCTTTTATTTTAGCCTTATCTTTTAGAATAAACACCTGTGAATATGTGTAAATCCAATAAATTATCAATGTACATATTATTGTTAATATTGAATAATTAACACCTTTTTTCCAAAAATAAAAGAATACAGAGGAAAAGAAAAAGGAAAAATGATGTGATTATGTAATAAGTACATACTGACCCAAAACCGGAGAGAAGGTCAATCATTGACCTGATCAACAATAAATAAAGTAGGGGGAGATAGGGTCCTTGTATAATTCATCACTATGCACTATATGTATATATCATTCTTATATTTTATTCATCAATAAAAAGACCTTAAAAACAAATTATTTTCACAATAAATGATGTACATAATAATGTTTTCTAAATGACAAAAATATTTGTAAAATAAACTATTGTACATATTGTAAATATTACCACTCATAAAAAGCAGCAAAATAAGAACTTAGCAGCTCAATTCCAGTTCCTTATGAACTTGAATTCTTCCAAAATCACCTTTATTGCTAAATTAAATTATCTTTTAAATGAGAGTGGTTTCATAAATTTTGGAGTTATGGTGCAAATTGGCTTTTTGGGTGCATTGTACAAACACATAGTACTCATACCTGTATATATATATATATATATTAATTATTTTATTCATAATTTTTGCATATATTATTTTAAACACTTGCACATACTCTTAACAATAAAATAAAAATAAAATAAAAAATTATAAAACACAAAATAAATAAAAATAAAATCAAAAATTCATTCTATACCAACCACAGTTGTATGTATTGTATATAATACATATTTATTTAATACTTTTATTTAATTTGTAAAAATAAAATAAAAATAGTTTCATACTCTTTAAATTATTTTGTAAATAAATAAAATATAAAATTAAGGATATTTATATAAAAATAAAAAAATAAAAAATAAAATATATAGGTATGCTACACTTATGTATAATACCCTATATTGTATATATGATTTCATAAAAATAATTAAAAAACATAGAAAAATAGTTTCAAACATAACAAACATTTTTTATTTTATTCAGTTTTTATCTGAAAATCATTTACTATTTTATTTTTAATTTAATTCACTTATTTTCCCTATTTTGTCGCGTAGCGTAATTTGTCTCCATTCTGTGTCCCTTCCTATTGGTCCACTGGGGATTGTTGACTCCGGTCAACAGGTCCCCCCCCCTCCTTTTTTGTAGGTCGAGTTCAACGCTGCCTACACCCGATTCTTACGACCCAACCCGACTAACTTTGCCCTCACTCCTTTGCCCCGATTGAGCATCATGAATCCCTAATCTTTGCCCGAACATCATCCTCATGATCCACACCTTGGTTTGCATGCTTTTGATCGAACCTTCTTGAAACTGGAATGCCTATAAAATCTCCTACACCTCTTCTATTTTTGTCATCTTTGGCTGCTCCACCACCTCCGTTGCACCTACCTACTTTCCTAGAGTGACAGTAGTGTGAGAGAGATAGTAGGGAGGGATTGGATGTGAGTGATCCCTTGGTCTTGTGGCATCTCCATAGAGCTCCACTGCAAGGAATTCAACCTCTGGTTGTGCCTCTCCATCGACGCTCTGACCCAGGAGGCCCTTCATCTCCACCCCATGCGACGTCACACACCCGAAGGTATTATTCACAATCAAGGTTTCTCATTATAAGCATGATTCTTTCATGCTTAGTAGAGCACCTACATTCATCTCTTTCATATGATTGACCATCCACTTCTGCCAGAAACACATCTCACACACTTCACACTTTACTTCTCCATATAGGTCCACACCCCAATTATCGACCCAACCATCAGGTTGGGTCGAATCTCAGGCCTATTCCTTCACTCGACGTAGGACCTAAACCATCCATGTTTCTCTTTGTTCATTTTGTAATTTAACCCTTCACCGGAGTTCTTTGTCTGTGCAGACCATCTTGTGCAGGACCAGGACTGAAGACAACCTCCTCTAGATGTCGTTTTACACTTACAATTAAGTCTAGGAACCCTTAGCTTCTCCAGATCTCATCTCGAGGTCCTAGAACCTATTGAGCATACAGACAACTGATGACACGCCAAGCGACTGAGGTAAAGGTGCTAAATGGTCGTCGCGACCTCAATCACTCGGACTCGATCAATCAAGAAAAATAGACCACCAATCAAAGATAAAATCCAGTCAAAATCAATATAGCGGTCTTGCTATTTTATTAACCCGGTATAGCGACCAGGGTTGAACTCAAGGAGCACGTAATGGCCTTGCGGCCTACGAAGTAGTCAAAAATCGAAGGAAAGAGAAGAAAAGGGGTATTTTTGGTGGTTTTTAGGGTTTTTATATTTTTTTGGATTTTTAATTAATTAAGAAACTAAGGAAACAAGGAAAGCGAGAAATTGAACTATTTATTTAATGTACAAAATTCAAGCAAAAATTCCAGAAAAAATATTTTTGTGTTTTTTTATAATTTTTACTGTTTTTAATGGATTTTTGAGATTTTTCTGATGTTTATTTAATTTTCTAAAAATCAAACAGTGAATGAAAAAGAAGGTACTATCCAGCCGAGCTTGAGGGACTTAGATAAAATATCTAAAAATCCCCAATAAGCCTGAAGGTATTTTTCCTGTATAGAGAAGAAAACAAGGAAAATTTGAGCACCTAAATTATTATTTTTGAATTTTTAAATTATTTTTTAGAATTTTTATGAGTTTTTTTAGTATTTTTCAATTTTTAGGTGTTTTAGATAATAAAAAATATCCAAAATTGGCAGAAAATCAAGCAAGCCAAAACAAACAGTAGGTACTTTTTTTGTAATTTTTAGATGAGTTTTAATATTTTTTGTGATTTTCAAAGTTAAACATTAAAGAAAATACATGTTTTTGAATTTTTAAAAATATCAAATCAACATAAAAATGTCTCCAAAAATCCCAGAAAAATTTACACAATGGCAGGAGCCATGTATCCAATTTTCATTGGATTTGGAGTAGGTTTGCTATTTTATTCAAAAATAAAGAGGAGGCACTGTGCACAGGGACCTAAGTGCAAATACCAGGAGTTCTGGGGGCTCCGGTGCAAATTACCCAAGTAAACACGTGCAAAGCACGTGCCTGGGGCACTCAGGGACCTAAATGTGATAAAAACTAAGTCCTACGACCTTTTGGTAACAGGTACCAAAAGTCCGAGGGCTAGTCTTACAAATAACCCAAGAACAAACGCACATGCACAATTACTCTACGCACAGGGGTATAAGTGCAAATACTCAAAAGTTTTCATTCAATCCATAACATCTCAGAACTACAAGGCATTAAATGCAAAAAGCCCAGAAAACCACGTGTCGAAGCACGTGCTACACCATACACAGGGGCATAAATGCGATGAAAATAAAGTGCAGGGGTCCACAATGCAAATGTACCAAAACTAAATAACTAAACTAAACATTTACAGGACCAATTGCTAAATAAAATAAAAGGAGGGCCTAAGGGTAAATTACCCTTTTATTAATGGAGCCGCCGGATGAACACCACGTGGTGCATCTGTCGGTGAAGGACGGCTGGCGCTCCAAAGTTGGACTCCTCACGCGAATCCAACGGTCTGGGGCTCGCCACGTGTAGATCCGACGGTGACGGTGCGTCGCGGCTAAGCCTCGCTGGATCGACGGTGGGGATCGCCTCTCCAAAGATCTGACGGTGCAGGGACCTCCTCAGATGGACGGTCGAGATGCGAACTGGAGGTCTGAGGCGATCGGACGGTCGGGGAAGATGCTGGAAGAACAGTTGGCCGGCGAGCTTTGCCGGCCCGATGCACGCGCTGAGATCCTCCCCTGCTGCTCCTGAAGATCGGAAAAGCTCTACGATGACGCTCCGCAGCTGATGGTGCCCTCCGATGACCTAACCGAGCTCTGGAGAGCTCCGACGGGGTCGGCGGAGGTGGAGCTCCTGGACCGAATGGTCCAAGCCCTCAGATGGGCTTGGATGACCCTGCAAAGTACACCAGAAGGCTCGCGGGTCGAGGGAAAACTGCCTCGACCCGGTTAGGCGAGGTGAAGGTGGTCGGGGGGGGTCGGTACGGGCGAGCTCCGGCGAAGGCGTGGGCGGAGGAGCTCGAACCCCAGCTCCTGTGCGAGTTGGGTTGAGTGGGAGTATGGAGAACGTGCACGGGAGGAAGGCGGAGGTGACGACGGATTCCGATGATCGAATGGGGTAGTGGGATGGTCAGAATCAGACGAAAGCGGCGGCGACGCGAATTGGGGGAAATGAGAAATTAGCGAAAACGAAGAGGAACTGAAGCTACCTGGGTGGTCGAAGAGACTGTGGACGAGCTTGCGCAGCTCTGGGTCGTAGCCTCGAGGAGCATCTCCCTCCGAGGCTCGAGCTCTCACTCTGGGCGGAGCACGGCGGTGGTGCTCGCCGGATCAGTGGTATCCAGTCCCTCTCCTCGCTTCGACAGCACGGGAGGTGAGCTGTCACTCTCACTCACGCACTGGAGCTCTCTGGGGGGTGGAACGAATGGCCAAAGATGCGAATGGAGGTGGCGGAGCTGGGATTATATACGGTGGAGGGTCTGGGAAGAAGAGCACGGGTAGGGCATTCTGGAGCGTGGATCTCGAGGCGGTGGCTCCGGCGAGGGTGTCGGATATATCAGGAAGGAATCGGACCCGGGGTTTAGGCGAGGGGGAATCGGGTTTAGGCGCTAAAATAGGGGGAAGTCGGGTCGGGCGCCTAACCTGTGGAAAGTGGTCCTGGGGGGGAGGGGGGCAGTTGACCTGGCGGTCAACAATCCCCAGGGCCAATGGGAACAGGCCATGTGTAAAAGATTTAGAAATTTAATTAAAAATAACAAATGGTCGAATTATGGAAAAGTCAAAACATGAAATATTTTTCTTTTAATTTTTTCTATTTTTTGTGATTTTTAATTAATTTTTCAAAGTAAAAATAAGGTATTTACATAAAAGGCTTATATATATAGGTATATATACAATATATAGGATTTTAATTTTGATTTTTAATTTGTTATTTCTATACAATTTTATTCCCATTTTATATTTTATTTATTTACATCATAAAATAAGGAATAAAAAGATATTTTTATTTTATTTTTATTATTTATATACATAGGCGAAATAAATACATATGTACATTTGTATACATGGTATATTTACAAAGTATTTTTGGATTTTTAATTTTGTTCTTTTTATTTTGTTTTTGTTTTAATTTATTTTATTTATTTACACTATAAGACATATGTACAAAATTTTTGGAAATTGATTTTATTTATTTATAAGGCTAAATAAATGTAAGTGTGGTGGTATGTACAAGGTAGACATATACAAGTGGTGTTTTTGTGTTCTTTTTAATTTTTCTATTTTTATC